>ML295518.1:395-87330 GCA_005239495.1 Nicotiana undulata | reverse complement strand
GCTTCTCCCCCCCCCCCAAGAGTTGAAAGAGTTGAAGGAACAGTTACAGGATTTGCTTGATAACGGCTTTATTAGACCTAGTGTCTCACCCTGGGGTGCACCGGTGGTATTTTTAAAGAAGAAGGATGGGTCAATGAGTATGTGTATAGATTATCGGCAGTTGAACAAGGTTACAATCAAGAACAAGTATTCGTTACCGAGGATTGATGATTTTTTATCACCTTCAGGATGACAAGGTGTTTTCAAAGATTGACTTGAGATCTAGCTACCATCAATTGAGGATTAGGGCGTCTGATGTCCCTAAGACAGCTTTTCAGGCTCGGTATGGGCACTATAAGTTTTTGGTGATGTCATTTGGGTTGACCAATGCCACAACAACATTTATGGACTTGATGAACCAAGTGTTCAAGCCTTACCTGGATTCATTTGTGATTGTGTTTATTGATGACATTTTGATATACTCCTGCAGTCGGGAGGAGCATGAGCAACACCTTCAGATAGTGCTCCAGACTTTGAGGGACAGTCAGATGTATGCTAAATTCTTGAAGTCCGAGTTTTGATTGGATTCAGTTTCTTTCTTGGGTCACATCGTATCAGTAGGGGGTATTCAGGAAAATCCTAAGAAGATTGAGGTAGTCAAGAACTGGCCTAGACCCACTTCATCCACGGAGATCAGGATCTTCTTGGGTTTGACGGGTTATTACCATCGGTTTGTGGACGGGTTTTCATCTATATCATCCCCGATTACTAAGTTGACTCAGAAGGGTGCCCCGTTCAGATGGTCGAACGAGTGTGAGGCGAGCTTTCAGAAGCTCAAGACAGCTTTGACTACATCACCGGTGTAGTATTACCATCAGGTTCTGGATCTTACACGGTATATTGTGATGCCTCCCGGGTTGGGCTCGAAGCATTATTGATGCAGGAAGGCAGGATGATTGCATATGCGTCTCGGTAGTTGAAGGTTCATGAGAATAATTACCTTGTTCACGACTTAGAGTTGGCAACCATATTGTTCACGCGTTGAAGATTTGGAGGCACTATCTTTATGGCGTGCCATGTGAGGTTTTCATGGATCATCCGAGCCTTTAGTATTTGTTCAAGCAGAAGGATCTCAATTTGAGGCAGAAGAGATGGTTAGAGCTATTGAAAGACTATGATATCACGATATTGTATCATCTGGGAAAGGACAATGTGGTGGTCGATGCATTGAGTAGGAAGGCAATGAGTATGGTCAACCTTGCTTTCATTCCGGTCGGTGAGAGATCGCTAGCTTCAGATATTTAAACTTTGGCCAATCAGTTTGTGAGGTTGGATATTTCGGAGCCCCACCATGTTCTAGATTGTACAATCGCTCGGTCTTCTTTGTTTGAGCGCATCAGAGATCGGAAGTATGATGACCCTCACTTGATGGTCCTTAGGGACACAGTTCGGCACGGTGGTTCCAAATAGATTACAGTTGGAGATGACGGCATTTTGAGGTTGCAGGGTCGTATATGTGTGCCTAATATTAATGGGCTTCGTGAGTTGATCCTTGAGGTGGATCACAGTTCTCGGTATTCTATTCACCCGGGCGCTGCCAAGATGTACCACGACCTTCGGCAACATTATTGGTGGAGGAGAATGAAAAAGGATATTGTCGCATATGTAGCTAGGTGCCTGAATTGTCAGCATGTGAAGTATGAGCACCAGAGGGCCGGTGGTTTGCTTCAGCAGATGGAGATTCCTGAGTGGAAATAGGAGCGTATCACTATGGACTTTATTGTTTGACTCCCACGGACTCAGAGGAAGTTCGACGTTGTGTGGGTTATTGTGGATAGGCTGACTAAATCAACGCACTTTATTCCTTTGGAAATCACTTATTCCTTGGAGCGGTTAGTAGAGATATATATTTGGGAGATCATCCATCTTCATGGTGTGCCCGTGTCTATCATTTCTGATCGAGGTACACAATTTACCTCGCACTTTTGGAGGGCACTACAACATAAGTTGGGCACGCGGGTTGAGTTGAGCACAACAGTTCATCCTCAGACGGACGGACAGTCTGAGCGTACTATTCAGATCTTGGAGGATATGCTCCGTGCTTGTGTCATCGATTTCGGAGGATCGTGGGACCAGTTCTTTCCCCTTGCAGAGTTCGCCTACAACAACATCTACCAGTCGAGCATTCAGATGGCTCTCTATGAGGCATTATATGGTAGACGGTGCAGGTCTCCAATCAGGTAGCTTGAGTCGGGGGAGGCTCGACTATTGGGTACAGATCTAGTGCAGGATGCCTTGGATAAGGTTAAGATCATCGAGGAGAGACTTCGTACAGCTTAGTCCAGGAAAAAAAGTTATGTCGATCATAGGGTTCGTGATGTGGCATTCATGGTCGGGGAGAGGATGTTGCTTCGGGTGTCTCCCATGAAGGGTGTCATGAGATTTGGGAAGAAGGGCAAGTTTAGCCCTAGATATGTTGGTCCTTTTGAGATTCTCGATAGAGTGGGAGAGGTGGCTTATAGGCTTGCGTTGCCTCCAAGGTTATCCTGAGTTCACCCAGTATTCCATGTGTCCATGCTCCGGAAGTATATCATGGTGACCCGTCCCACATGTTAGATTTCAGATTTGTCCAGTTGGATAAGGATTTGACTTATGAGGAGGAGCCGGTAGCCATCCTAGTCCGGCAGGTTCGTCAGTTAAGGTTGAAGAGTTACCCTTCAGTTCGAGTGCAATGGAGAGGCCAACCTGTTGAGGCAGCTACGTGGGAGTCCGAGTCGGACATGTGGAGTAGATATCCCCACTTGTTCGCCAGTTCAGGTACTTTTCTATGTCTGCTCGAGGACGAACGTTTTTTTTAGAGGTGGAGAATGTGATGATACAAAGGGTCATCTTACGTTTTAAAACCTAATTCGGGGTTCTGAAACATTATTTTATTGCTCCTCGATTTTCGTGCGCAGTCCAGACGCGTTTCCGAAAAGCCTTTTTTTGTGGAAATTTGAGAAATAATTATTTTCACCTTTAAGAAAAATTAATTTTAGTTGACTTTTGTCAACATTTTGAATATATGGACACGGACTCGTGTTCCGATGGTCCCAGAGGGTCCGTAATAAAATATGGGACATGGGCATATGCCCGAAATCGAATTCTGAGGTCCTAAGCTCGAGAAATAAATTTTTGACAAAAATTGTAAGACTGAAAATCCATAGAATTAAAGAAAATGATTAATGTTTGATCACGTTGGTATCGGACCCGTATTTTGGTTCTGGAGTCCGGTACAAGTTTATTATAATATTTAAGTCATGTCTATGAAATTTGGTAGAAATCGGAATTTATTTGACGTGATTCAGACCTTGGTGGAGAAAATAGAAGTTTTGAAACTATCTTGAAAATTTCATGAGTTTGGTGCTAAATCCGTAGTTTTAGGTGCTATTTTAGTGATTTGATTGCACGAGGAGCAAGTCTGTATGATGTTTTTACACTTGCGTGCATGTTTGGTTTGGAGCCCCGAGGACTCAGGTGAGTTTTGGATAGGCTACGGAATGATTTGAACTTAGAAAAAAAATAGCTGGTGTGTTTCAGCTGTGTTGCAGGCCTAAGACCTCGCAAATGCGAGGTCAGGGTTGGCATTTGCGATCACTGTTGAGGTCGCATTTTCGAATTTCTCATCATAAATGCGAAGAGAAGTCGGGCCTGTCTGTGTTCGCAATTGTGAACTTTTCTTTGCATTTGCGAAGGAAGCCTAGGAGGAGTAAGGATCGCAAATGCGATCTTTTCTTCCACATTTTCAAGGTCAGTGATCGCAATTGTGATACTTTCCTCGCATTTCCGAAGGCAGCAGAAGTTGTGAAGACTTAACAAATGCGATAGTCCCTTTGCAATTGCGAGCTTCGCATTTGTGAAGCTCAGGTCACAAATGCGACATCCGCAGCTAATAATCTGGGTACTTAGACAAGAGTTTTCTCATTTTTCAACCTATCAAAACACTCCAAACCCTTTAGGCGATTTTTCAAAGGCAAGTTCTTCCCCAAATCATAGGTAAGTGATTCTTAACTCAATTCTTTCAATCTTTCACTTCTTTTATCAAGATTTCAACCTAGAATCGAGGATTTTCATGGTGGAATTGGGGTGTTTTGGGTAGAACTTAGGGATTTCAAAATTTGGGGATTTAGACCTCAAATTGAGGTTGGATTCCAAAACCTATATATATCTGGGCTCAGGGGTGAATGGGTAATCGGGTTTTGGTCCGAATTTGAAATTTTGACCAAGTAGGCCCGGGGTCGATTTTTGGCTTTTTGGGGAAAAGGTCGGGAAACTTATAATTATGCATTGGAATTGATTTCTTTGGCAAAATTTGATGTTATTAAGTTGATATTGACTAGATACGAGTGGTTCGGAGGTGGAAAATAGAGGAAAAGTGATAATTGAGCGTTGAGTTGGCCGTCAGAATTAGGTAAGTGTTTGGTCTAAGTTTGACTTAAGGGATTAGGAATCCCTGACTTAATTTATATGTGAAATTTCATGTGTTTGGTGCATATGTGAGGTGACGAGTTCCTATGCGCCGCCAAATTATCTGTTTAGCATGATCCCTTCCCCGTTCCCAATTTATTATCTTCTTGTCTTAGTTGTTTCATGCTTATTGATACTTCTATGACTAATATCTTCTTTTCAGATGTTGTTTCTTTACTGAAAGTATTAGTTGTTCCGTAATTTCATTGTGATATGTTATTGGTATATGTTGGATTTATCGGTATTTCACGAAAAATATTGGTTGGGCTCGCTGTGTAGCACTAATTGATTTAGTTTCATAATAGTTTAGATTTCCGTCTCCATTGATTTGAGGAGTAAGTGTTGTGGAGGGGTTTAAGAAAAATTGTGAGATACTTGTTCTAATTGTGTGACTGGTAATTGTCTGGTGGGATCAGGTTGCGCGCCTCAACATGGAGTAATAAGGGTGGACATGTGGGATCGGGTTGCACGCCGCAACAGGATGAATAAGGGTGCATGTTCATATTGTTACTGAATATATGGTGGGATCGGGATGCACGCCGCATCATCTGGTTGTTTATTTATGCTGCTTCTACTGTGATTTCATTATGTAGCATTGGAATTCTCGTAAGGATTGGTTATAGTTGAGTACTGGAAAGATGACTGGTTTCGTATCTATTTCCTGCAAGTTATTGTTCTATTTTATTTCGCATTTCCTTTTTGCTTTATTATACACTGAATACATGTTATATTATAAACGCCATGTCGTAGCATCGTCACTACCTCGTCGAGGTTAGGCTTGGCACTTACCAGTACATGGGGTCAGTTATACTGATCACTCCGCACCTCTGTGCAGATTTTGGAGCTAGTTGTGGATGATCGAGAGGTCGTTTGCAGATATTCATTCAGGATACCCAAGGTAGTCCTGCAGGCGTCCGCAGGCCCTGGCGTCCCCTCCTATGCTTTACATTTCTGTTTTATTTCTCTTTCGAGACAGATGTACTTTTCTTTCAGACCCATGCTTGTAGATATTCATAGAAAGTTCATGTGTTGTGACACCAGTGTCTGGGTGGTAACAGTTCGTATTTATTAGTAGTATAAGGGGTCATTTTGTATGAGGTATAAGAAGGTATAAGGATGGTACAAAAATTTAATACCACCTTAATACCCTGTTTGGTTAGCAAACCAGGTATAAGTTATCCTGATGTTAATTTTAACACTGGGATAACTTATACCTTATAGAATGTGGGGTAATTAGCACCGGTATAACTTATACCTTCTTCTTAGAAATTATGCAATTGTCATTCTTAATACATCATACGAAACAATGAATAAGCAACAATCTCAGCATAACTAATCCCAGCATAACTTATCACAATATAACTTATACCGGCATAACTTATACCGGTATAAATTGTATACCAACCAAACGACCCCTAAGTATAATTCAGTTCATTATGCACTTCCGCTTTTATTCCCGATGATTTAGTTTTGTTGAATTTTTATTTATAAATGAAAAAAAAGTAAAATAAAAAGGTAAATAGAACTCTAACGTTGGCTTGCCTAGTGAGTGCGATGTTAGGCGCCATCACGGTCCCGACGGTGGGAAATCCGGTTCGTGACAGGATCAAACAAATTTGCAAGTTCTGCAATATAAACTAAACAGTTAGAAATAGTAGGATAATATTTCCCAGAAAATTCGTTTCTAGCAATATGAAATTTTTCTAAAACATCTACAAGCATTTTAACATTAGCCCAATCCGCATTTGTAAGGTGCTCATCATCATCACTTACATGAGCATTAAACGTTGAGTTTATGAGATTTCTATATTCATATGCAACAACTAAACTTTCATACATGTAATTCCATCTAGTTGGACAAGGTTTAGGAACATTTCTTTCTCTTAGGCCAAATTCATCGTATTTTTTAAAATATTCTCTATGTTTACTTCTACGGTTTGAATAAAAAAGCCAGTTAAGAGCCATTTTAACCTTTTCAATTTCAACATTTAAAATTCTCATACCATCGCCCACAATTAAATGATAAATATGAAAAATACATCTAACATGAAAAATGTTACTAAATGCAGGACTTAGTGTAGTGGTAAGCAAGGCTACGTCATTTGTGTTACTAGTAGCATTATCCATTGAAACTGACATTATTTTATCACTAATGCAATAATATCTACAAATATTCGTAATCGTGCTAGAAATAAACTGCCCTGTGTGACGTGAATTAATTATTCTATAAGCAATAATGCGCTTTTGCATTATCCAATCCTCATCAATTCAATGACTGATAACAGTAAGGTAATCACAGTCATTACTACTTCTACCAATATTAGTTGTAATAGCAACACGATAATTTATATGAGTAAATAAATAGCGGAAATATTGTTCATATTCATGTTTATAGTTATAAATATCGCTTTTTACGGTTGTGCAAGTAAAACCTTTATAAGTAGGATTAAAAACTTTTCTAATATAATGCACAAAGTGAGGGTTAGAAGAAAAACTATAGGGCAAGAACATAACCGTAACCATTTTTGCCAATTCTTCCCGATATTTTCTTGGATAATAATGTAAAATACCATCGGTAACAGTGTTAATTCCCGGTTGAAATTGATTTGACTCGGTACGAAGGTCAACCTGACTAGGTACACTTGTCCCCTCGGCCAAAGCTTTCATACGAAGACATCCAACTTTATCTTGAGGGTGTAGCCCTATGTGTCTAGAAAAAACTTCCCGTACCCCCCCCCTCCCCCGCGTGACCTCCAACATATTTAAAATATAACTATTTGCCACAAGTTTTACGCTTAGCTCTATTTTTTTCTCTTAGTTGAGTAAAAAATGGCCAAACAACAGATGCTTTTATCCGTTTAGAAGGTTGTCTAGAAAAAGTAGGGGCAGTAACAGAAGGGTCAGACGGGGCATCATTTGGATTATTATTAGTTGGGTTAACTTCAGGAGCAGGACTAGTGGTTGTATCGTCATCCGGTTGCGTTTCATCAAAATCTATTTCTTCATCATCATTTTCATCAATAGTTGGATTACCATAAAGAGCATTCATATATTCATGGTTTAATTGTTCACCGGGTGCAATATTATGGCAAAATTGACTCTCAGTAAATTATAATAAACTATTATCGCTATCAAGAATAGCAGGTGTAGGACGGGTAACAGGTTTGGGTCGGGGAGCCGGGGGAAGTGGAGGAGGAACAGATTGGCACTAGATTCACCACTCTTAGATTTTTCCTTATTTTTACTAAACATTTTTTTCAAGGAATAAGCCATCTTAATTAATCAAGCAATACAAAGTAAATAAAACAAACAAAACTATAATATTAAAAACTTAAGAGTTGGAACGAGTTTACCGAATTGACGAACAACTTGTTGAAAATTAATTAACGTTGAAGACTTCAATTCACCAACTTCATAATTTTTCACAAATTGTAACAATTAGTAACTAGTTATAGAAAAAAATTAGAAAGAGATTGAGAGAGATTGATGATTTTGTGAGAAAAATGAAAGAATGAGGGTTATTTATAATTGAAATAGGGAAAATGTATAATTATAAGAAGTTTGGGGTTAAAACAAAATTGGGGAGGTTAAATGGCTATTTTGGCAGAGGTAACGACTAGATTTTAAATGCCCAAACGGGCAGATTTCTTTATAAAAATTATGGTCTTTGGGACCGTTTAGGCCCCCTAGGACCGGTCCGGTCCCGGTCTGTCTGGTCTCGCAAGCCTCAAGCTAAGGACCGATCCAGAAGACCAGCCCACCCCCCTCCCCCACCCCTCGGTCCCGGTCTTAAACTGTTCAACCCATTTAGGCCCATTACCCACATGGGACGGGGTCCTAGACCGGTCCACTTGTTAGCCTTATATAAATGATTATTCATTCAAACTTTCTCTTGCTCCCAATCTGGGATTTTGATGCTCTATTCATGTGTAACCTTTTCTGGAAAAATCTATGTTTTCCCACATCTTTATCTATGGTCACTCTCTTACCTACCATCACCTGTCAAACTTGATCATGGAATTTCTGATCCTTATTCCATGCTTATTTTCAATTTTTTGCTATTATTGTGAAAAGAAAAGTAAATAAAGATGTTTTATGTAACCGTTTAAGTTTTGCATCAGAAATTCATACGACCAAATATAGTATCAAAATAAGGAGGTCAAAACCAAAGTGTGGTTTTTTTGGAATCAAAGCTCAAAAATAGGTGAAAAAATAATGTGACCATCAACGTGTCGTCAAGGTATAACGCATGCAATTCATGCGCTATACTACTTAATTGACAGACCCACAATAATATGTGGGTATAGCGCATAAATTTACTACGCTTAATATATATCGCAGTAATTTAATATGTTATACCCACTAATTTAATATGTTACATCTCAACATCAAATCACATTCACCACATAGTCATCTAGTCACAAAATATCATCAATAAGGACACAAACGGATATATAATTCCCAAATGCACGGGCTCACACAATCAAAATCTCGGCACTCCAGCCACAGACAAAACCCGGCCTCAAGTCCTCCAGACTGTCCCACATCAGCACATAGAAATAATATCTCGCCTCTCGTTCAAGGACTCACAAGTCGTCAATGCACATCTGATACCGAACGCTCATGCGCACATACGAATACATGAAAGGAATTCAAAAAGTTACGAATTTGACTGTATAAATGGATTCACACAACAAGAATTCAAGGATGTGAGATCTTTCCTAAGGGTTTGCAGCCTCTCGAAGATAAGTACAGACGTCTTTGTACTGATCCACAACACTCTACCAAACCTGCTCATGACCAGTGAGTCATATGTAACCTAGGCTCTGATACCAACTTGTCACGACCCCAAATCACCCTGGTCGTGATGGTGCCTATCGTGATACTAGGCTAGCCAATCCATTACGCATAACATAAAGGACTATTTTCATTAATTCGTTTTCTAACCATAAATATCGTAAAGCTTTCATTTTTGACATTTCAAAATAAGCGGAAATAAGTAAACATAAAAATCAATGCCCGAACCCGGAGTCACTAGTCATGAGTATCTAAAGAAAGTACAAGTCTGATACTATCCCCTTAATACAAATTAAGTCTGAGAATGTAAATACTACAGAAATAGGAAGAAGAAAGGCAAGGTTGCGGATGTCGTGCAGCTACCTCGCGAATCTCCGATATGCTCCAAAGGGAAACACCAACTCTCACTCAGCCCTGGAACCTGAGTCTGCACACAAGGTGCAGGGAGTAACGTGAGTATGCCAACTCAGTAAGTAACAATCATAACTAAAGACTGAGTGCAGTGACGAGCATTTAAAAATCATATAAATTTCAAACAACAGTGGGAATATCCAGATCAAATCAGTAATTAAATTCCGAACATCTCGTAAAACTCCAGTTTTCGATAAAAACTTGTTTAAAACATTTGTTCAACATTTCAATAGAAGCTCAGTGTAAAAGAAGAGTGAAAAAAATAATCTCATAAAAATAAGCCTCTCGGGCAAAGTATCACTCACAAATATAGCCCCTCGGGCAAGCCTCTCACTCACTCGTGACTCAACTCTCATCAATTAGTACTCACACTCACGCTCAACAGGTACCTCATAATAACCGTTGCGGCGTGCGGGGCGTGCAGCCCGATCCATATATATCTCGCTGCGGCGTGCAGTCCGATCCATATATATCTCGCTGCGGCGTGCATCCCGATCCATCCATCCATATATATATATATATATATATATATATATATATATATATATATATATATATATATATATAACTCTGCGGCGTGCAGCCCGATCCATAACTATCCTTACAATCCACCCCTCGGCCTCACTCAGCCATCATCCTTACAAGCTACTCGGGCATTCAGTACAACTCAGGGGACTCAGGCGAAAATATCTTTCATATATTTAAAATAGAGTGATGAACAGGAATAAACAGTAAACGGGTATAAATCATGACTGAGAATATATTTTATATCAAAAACAGTGTGAAGACAGTAGTAAAATACCCCTGAGGGTTCAAACAGTACGATATAAGGCCCCAAACATGGCATTTAGGCCAAGTTAACAGAATCATTTCTATAACACCTGAATATCATATAGAGTTTATTAAAATACGCAACTCGGAGGTTTCCACGGAACGAACCAAGTCACAATCCCTACCGGTGCATGCCCGTCACCTAGCATGTGCGTCGCCTCATTTATCAAAATATTACGAAATTCCGGGGTTTCATACCCTCAGGTCTAGATTTACAATCGTTACTTACCTCAAACCGGAAGATAATCGTAACGACCCGACAATGGTCGTTTTGCATATTAGGACCCTGTTTCCCTAAATGAGACTTCCCATAGCAGCTCCTTATGATTTATGACTTGCGGGGACGGGTGGTTCAGGATTTGGAAGTGTTTAGAGTGCCATAGGAACACTTGGTTCCTTAAGATTGGCCTTTCTGGCCAAGTTTGACTTCGGTCAACATTTTTAGCAAACGACCTCGGAATCGATTTCCGACAGTTCTAGTAGCTTCGTATGGTTATTTCGGACTTGGGCATATGTTCGGGACAGGTTTTCGATGACCGGAGAGCACTTCGGCGCCCAATATAGAAATAAGAATTTCCTTAAGTTTGAAATTTGGTTTGGAACGTGATTTTTTGTTATCGAGGTCTGAATAGAATTCCAAGACCGGGAATAGTTTTGTTATGTCATTTATGACTTGCCTGCAAAATTTGGTGTCATTCCGAGTGGTATAGGTTGGTTCGGCGCATTGAAAGCGGATTCTAGAACTTTAAGTTCAAAGTTTGATTCAATTTGGTTTTGGGGTCGAATTCTTAGTTTCGTTGTTGTTTTTCACATTCCGGAAATTCAAGCGAGTCCGTATCATGAATACAGAGTTGCCAGTGCCTTTGGACGGGGTCCCGAGGGGCTCGGGTGAGTTTCGGACCCCTCGGAGCTAATTCCAAAACACCAGATTTTTGTTGTCTGGTTTCCTTCTGTGCAATCGCAGATGCGCTAATGCGATCGCATAGGAGGAATGGGCAGGGGTGAGAAAATGACATGTGCGATCGCACAGGTCTGTCCGCGTCCGCACTGGGTTGGGCTATGGCCTGGCCCAACTGATATTTCTCTCTCTGCGATCGCATCCCCTCCCCCGCGATCGCATAAGCCTAGCCATCTAGCCTTCCGCGATCGCATGCCCTCATCCGCAGTCGCACAGTAGACCCTTAGGGGCCCAAGCCAGTTCTCTCTACGATTGCACTGACCCAGCTGCGATCGCACATAAGGGGCAGGTGGGCAGTGTTGTTCTTAAACGGGACTTAGTCCCATTTTTACCATTCTTCTTCACTTGTGGCGATTTTGGGAGCTTTCAAAGAGGGGATTTCACCTAGCAACTGAGAGGTAAGTGGTTTCTACTATAATTTAAGTTGAATACTTGAACTTTTAGGTGGATTAACACACTAATTAGGGGAAAATCATGGGTTGGATTAAAAACCTAGATTTATGAAAATTGGGAGAAATACCAAGAAATTTGCCATGAAATCAAGTAAAAATCACATATTAACGGTCCTTAAGACATGGGTGAGTGTTTCCTTCGAGAATTTTCGGAATCCGAGCATGCGGGCCCGGGGGAGGATTTTAGGATTTCTTCAAGAATAGTGAATTGGCTAAATTCATAAAAGAATTTCATGTTTTGAATATAATTTGATATATTTACGTATCGATTGGTTAGTTTCGAGTCCTCGAGAGGCAAGTTTGGAGTTTCGGGCGCGTTTTTGGTCCAGAGAGTAGATCCGACATGAGGTGAGTCTCCTTTCTAACCTCGTAAGAGGGAATTATCCCCACAGGTGATTTGTATGCTATGTGTAATTGTTTTGGGGGGCTACGTACGTACAAAGTGACGAGAGTCCGTACGTAGGGGCTATTATTGTTACGTCCGGGTAGTTAGGCAAACAACAAGCTTTATATTCTTCCTTGTAATGAATTATATGTTATGAATTCCTGATGTATATAGTATGATTCCTTGAGATTTATGAAATTTGATAAATTGGAAGAAAATGATTATGGAAAGGAAATGTTAGTATTATTGTGTGTGCATGTGACCGCTTTGCAATTTACATTCCGCGAGCGGAGTGTGATTTCCCCCACTCTCATGGGAGCGGGTCGTACGCCACAGCGGATTGAAAGGTGCACTTATTGTTCGGGTCGTTCGACCCTCGGCAGTGCACATATGAGATTATACTATGGTAAGAATGCACTTATGGGACGGGTCGTTCGATCCTCGGCCGTGCATAGATATTATTCTTATGACTCCAGCCGGTTGTCTTAATCCTGTGTGCGCATGACTATTTGGTACTATTTCGTGGATAATGACTTGACAAATATTTTGGGGAAAAGAAAGCGGAAATTGTTATTTACTTTCAGTATTTACTTAGAGTCCTGTGCGTCATACGTATTTTCTGTTCATTGTCTTACATGCCTACCGTTTTTCATTATACCCTGTTATATTATACTGTTGGACCTTAGTGAGTGTCAAGTCGACCTCTCGTCACTACTTCTTCGAGATTAGACGGGATACTCACTAGGTACATATTTATTTGTGTACTCATGCTACGCTTCTGTACTTAATTGTACAGGTTTTGAGGCTGGTGCATCTGGTTATCATACCGGAGATAGATTCTGATATAGTGGATCTGACTTCACGGTGAGTTTCTTCTCCTGACGACCCTCAGCAGCACCGTGGAGTTTCTTTTTCTTATTTTCCCGTCTATTTATTTTAGACAGTAGGAATTGTATATTTTTATCTTTTGTATATCTAGTTAGTATGCCCGTGGTACTCGTGACACTAGTTCCTGGCAAACACGTAGTAGTTATCACGGATTATAGCCTGTATATATTTTTTGCTCACGCCTCCTTACGACTGCTTTTGGATTAAAACTGGTTAATTATCTTTCGATATTATGTTCCGAACCTTATAATTTTGTATATGATGAAATATTTAATCAAATAAGAAAGAACCCTTGGTTAGATAAGTGTTGTCTTGCCTGACCCCGCTGTAGGGCGCCATCACGACATGCGTTAGGATTTTGGGTCGTGACAACATGGTATCTGAGCTTTAGGTTCACGTAAGTCTCATGATCACGGGCAAACCCAGTAGAGTCTTGCGGATCGGTACGGAGACATTTGTACTTATCTTCAAGAGGCTATAAGGTGTTAGGAAACCTCTCTTTATTAATATTCTATCATGCAATCGATGATGTACTAAAGCTCATTCTTCTATTCTCTCACACATGGTGAGGACGCGTGCTTCCAATGTTCCTGACCGGGGAGATGCCGCTACCCCCACCGTCGGAGGCCGTGGAAGAGGTCGGGGGAGGGCATCGGCCCGAGGTAGGGGACGATGGCATCCCAGAGCTATCCCAGTTGCACCACCAGCAGGGGATCCTATCATAGAGGATCAGGACGAGGTGCTTCCAGCAAATCCTGCTCCAGTGGACTTCATGACGGCGCCCGGCTTCCAGGAGGTCATGGGCTGTATGATGAGGTTTATGGACACCATGTCCCAGGCTGGTTTATTTCTAGCAGACCCTGCCACTTCTCAGGCAGGAGGGGGATCCCAGACCCCTACTGCCCAGGCCGCAGTACAGGCAACAGTGGTTCATCATACCCCGAGTACACTGCTCGTGGGTGGTATCCAGTCTGTAGTAGCAGCACAGGAGCCCAGGTCAGCTGCGGACGGCGATCCGCAGAAGTTATTGGACAGATGGACTCGATTTCACCCTCCAGTCTTCGGGGGAGAGCGAGGCGAGGATGCCCAGGATTTCATTGACAGGTGCAGGGACAGACTGCACAACATGAGGATCCTAGCATCCCATGGAGGGGATTTCACCACATTTCAGTTGGAGGGAAGAGCTCGCCGGTGGTGGCAGTCCTATATTCTCAGCAGGCCAGCGGATTCTCCTCCTGTCACTTGGGAGCCGTTCACGCAGATGTTTCTGGATAGATATATCCCACCCTCTGAGAGGGAAGAGATGCGGTGTCAATTTGAGCAGCTAGAGCAGGGGCAGATGTCAGTGACAGATTATCAAGCCAGATTTTCAGAGTTGTCACGCCATGCACTTATTATACTACCCACTGATGCTGAGAGAGTGCAGAGATTCGTGGCTGGGTTGCACCCAGGTATTAAAGCCACCAAGGCCCTAGAGGTAGAGATGGGTACTCCTTACCAGCTCATGGTAGAGATTGCTCGTAGGATCGAGGGTTATCAGTCGAGGAGCAGGGAGCAGGATCAGCAGGAAAGAGGGCTAGGTTCTCCAAAGATTTCAGAGGTACCCCAGCTAGGGGCAGGGGTCATTTTAGCAGGGGTCAGCCCAGCAGGCCTTCATATTCATCACCTCCACCACCTTCTCGAGGTGTTCCGACGAGGGCTTATTTCATCGCTATGCCAGAGAGTTCCTACCGTCCTCTAGCCATTCAGAGTTCACCCAGTGGTTATTCCAGTCAACAGAGATCCTCCAGCCCCTACTTTAGTGCTATGCTAGAGGGTGCACATCGCTCTTCGGCCATTTAGGGTTCTTCTTCGGGGCAGCAGGCTATGGTACCTAGAGGTTGCTATGAGTGTAGGGATCTAGGTCATATGCAAGGACATTGTCTCAGGCTTCGGGGCAAGGCAGTGTAGCAGGGTTATCAGCCTATGGGTCCAGCACCAGCAGTCTGGCCACCTAGAGGTGGAGGACAGGTCGGCAAGGGTCGTTCTAGAGGTGGAGGCCGGTCAAGGGGAGATCAGTCATCTCTTGTTCGCTCTGGTGGGGCTCAGCCTTCTGGTGCTCCATCCAGATTCTATGCTATACCGTCCAGAGCAGATGCAGTGGCCTCAAACGCTGTGATCACAAGTATTATCTCAGTATGTGGTAGAGAGGCTTCAGTATTATTTGATCCAGGATCCACCTATTCATATGTTTCAGCATTATTTGCTCATTTTCTGGATGTTCCTCGTGAATCCTTGGGTTCTCCTATATATGTGTCCACTCCTGTGGACGATTCTGTGGTGGTAGACCGGGTCTACCGGTCTTGTGTGGTTACATTCTATGGGTTCGAGACTAGAGCGGACCTTCTATTGCTCGACATGGTTGATTTTGAAGTTATTCTGGGCATGGATTGGCTATCTCCTTATCATGTCGTGCTAGATTTCCATGCCAAGACAGTTACTTTAGCCATGCCTGAGTCGCCTAGGCTGGAGTGGAGAGGTTCCTCAGTTAGTGCAGTCAACTGGGTTATTTCATTCATGAAGGCTTGGCATATGGTTGAGAAGGGTTGTCTGGACTATCTTACTTATGTGCGGGACACCACCGCCGAGTCCACGACGATTGATTCATTGCCAGTTGTTCGAGAGTTTGCCGATGTTTTTCCTTCAGATCTTCCGAGCATGCCTCCGGATCGTGATATTGACTTCTGTATTGATGTAGCTCCAGGCACTCAGCCTATTTCCATTCCTCTGTACCGTATGGCTCCGAAGGAGCTGAAGGAGTTGAAGCAGCAACTTTCGGAGTTGTTGGCTAAGGGGTTTATCAGACCGAGTGTATTGCCATGTGGTGCCCCAGTCCTGTTTGTGCAGAAGAAGGATGGGTCTATGCGGATGTGTATTGATTACCGCCAGTTGAACAAGGTCACCATTAAGAACAAGTATCCTCTTCCGCATATTGATGATTTGTTTGACTAGTTACAAGGTTATAAGGTGTTTTCTACGATCGATTTGAGATCGGGATATCATCAGTTGAAGATTCGGGCTTCAGATGTTCCGAAGACTACTTTTCGTACCAGATATGGCCACTATGAATTTCTGGTGATGTTTTTTGGTTTGACTAATGCCCCGACAGCATTCATGGACTTGATGAATAGGGTGTTCAGGTCGTATATTTATTCCTTTGTCATTGCCTTCATTGATGACATCTTGATTTACTCACGTAGCCTAGGTGAGCATGAGCAACATTTGAGAGTTGTGCTCTAGACCTTGCGGGAACAGAAGTTGTATGCTAAGTTCTCCAAGTGTGAGTTCTAGTTAGATTCTGTGGCATTCTTGGGGCATGTGGTATCTGGAGAGGGTATCAAGGTTGATCCTCAGAAGATTGAGGCAGTTCAGAGTTGGCTGCGTCCTGCTTCAGCTACAGAGATCAGGAGATTTTTGGGCCTAGCAGGCTATTATCGCCGATTTGTGGAGGGGTTTTCCTCGATTGCAGCTCCTTTAACTATATTGACTCAGAAGAACGCCCCGTTTTGATGGTCCGACGAGTGTAGCGAGCTTTCAGAAGCTCAAGACAACATTGACCTCAGCACCAGTTCTGACATTGCCTTCTGGTTCTGGGATGTATACTGTGTATTGCGACGCTTCACGCATTGGTTTGGGATGTGTGTTGATGCAGGAAGGGAGAGTTATTGCTTATGCTTCGCGCCAGCTGAAGGTTCATGAGAAGAACTACCCTGTGCACGATTTAGAGTTGGCGGTGATTGTTCATGCTCTTAAGATTTGGAGGCACTATTTGTATGGGGTGTCCTGTGAAGTTTATACGGATCACCGCAGCTTACAGCACTTGTTCAAACAGAGGGATCTTAATTTGAGGCAGCGCAGATGACTTTAGTTGTTAAAGGATTACAACATCACCATTGTTTACCACCCGGGCAAGGCAAATGTAGTAGCAGATGCTTTGAGCAGGAAGGCGGAGAGTATGGGTAGTTTGGCTTATATTACAGCTGAGGAGAGACCTCTAGCCTTAGACATTCAGTCTTTGGCTAATCGCCTGGTGAGATTAGACCTTTCAGAGCCTTGTCGAGTTCTTGCACATGGGGATTCTCAGTCTTCGTTATTGGGGGAGATTAAGGCTCGGCAGTATGATGATCCGTGTTTGGTAGAGCTACGGGAGACAGTGATTCAGGGCAGGTCCAAGGAGGTTACCATTGGCGAAGATGGTGTTCTGAGACTTCAGGGCTGCTTATGTGTTCCTAATGTTGATGTCCTGAGGGAGAGGATTCTAGAGGAGGCACACAGTTCTCGGTATTCTGTTCATCCTGGGGCTACGAAGTTGTATCGTGATTTGAAGCAGCATTTCTGGTGGAGGCGGATGAAGAAGGATATAGTGGAGTATGTGGCTAGGTGCCTTAATTGCCAGCAGGTGAAGTATGAGCACCAGAGGCTAGGAGGCCTACTTCAGCAGATGCCCCTTCCTGAGTGGAAGTGGGAGCGCATCACTATGGACTTCGTGGTTGGGTTTCCTCGGACTTTGCGGAAGGTTGACGCGGTTTAGGCCATTGTGGACAGGTTGACCAAATCGGCGCATTTCATTCCTGTAGCTACTACATATACTTCTGAGAAGCTAGCCCAGATTTACATTCGGAAGATAGACCGGTTGCACGGGGTGCAGGTGTCCATTATATCAGATCGAGGTCCTCAGTTCACCTCGCACTTCTGGAGAGCATTGCACAGAGAGATGGGCACTCAGATAGATCTCAGCACATCATTTCATCCACAGACCGATGGTCAGTCGGAGCGTACAATTCAGATATTGGAGGACATGCTCAGGGCATGTGTGATTGACTTTGGAGGTCAGTGGGACCAGTTCTTGCCTTTGACCGAGTTTGCTTACAATAATAGTTATCAGTCCAGCATTGAGATGGCTCCATTTGAGGCATTATATGGTCGGCGATGTCGTTCTCCTATCGGGTGGTTTGAGCCTGGCGAGGCTAAGTTATATGGAACGGACCTGGTGAGAGATGCCTTGGAGAAGGTGAAGTTGATTCAGGAGAGACTCCGCACGGCACAGTCCAGACAGAAGAGTTACGCGGATCAGAAGGCACGTGATGTATCATTTATGGAGGGAGACAAGGTTCTACTGAAGGTTTCGCCGATGAAGGGCATTATGAGGTTCAGGAAGAAGGGCAAGCTGAGCCCGAGGTTTATAGGTCCTTTCGAGGTATTGAGGCGAGTCGGAGAGGTTGCTTATGAGCTTGCCTTATCTCCCAACTTATCAGGAGTTAATCCGGTCTTTCTTGTATCCATGCTCCAGAGATATCATGCCGACTTCTCTCATGTGGTTGATTTCAGCACTATTCAGTTGGATGAGAAGTTGGGCTACGACGAGGAGCCAGTTGCTATTATTGATAGACTGGACCGCCAGTTGAGGTCCAAGAGAGTTTCGGCCGTGAAGGTCCAGTGGAGGGGCCAACCAGTTGAGGAGGCAACTTAAGAGTCCGAGGAGGACATGCGGAGCAGATATCCACACCTACTTAGCACTTCATGTACGATTCTAGACCCGTTCGAGGACCAACGTTTGTTTAAGAGGGGGAGAGTGTAACGACCCGACTGGTCGTTTTGCGTATTAGGACCCCATTTCCCTAAATGAGACTTCCCATAGCGGCTCCTTGTGATTTATGACTTGCGGGGACAGGTGGTTCAGGCTTTGGAAATGTTTAGAGTGCCATAGGAACACTTGGTTCCTTAAGATTGGCCTTTTTGGCCAAGTTTGACTTCGGTCAACATTTTGAGAAAACGACGTCGGAATCGAGTTCCGACAGTTCCTGTAGCTTCATATGGTGATTTCAGACTTGGGCGTATATTCGGGATGGGTTTTCGATGACCCGGGAGCATTTCGGCGCCCAATATAGAAATAAGAATTTCCTTAAGTTTGAAATTTGGTTTGGAACGTGATTTTTTGTAATCGAGGTCTAAACGGAATTCCGAGACCGGGAATAGTTTCGTTATATCATTTATGACTTGCCTGCAAAATTTGGTGTCATTCCGAGTGGTATAGGTTGGTTCGGCGCATTAAAAGCGAATTCTAGAACTTTAAGTTCAAAGTTTGATTCAATTTGGTTTAGGGGTCGAATTCTTAGTTTCGTTATTGTTTTTCACATTCAGGAAATTTGAGCGAGTCCATATCATGAATACAAACTTGCTAGTGCCTTTGGACGGAGTCCCGAGGGGCTCGGGTGAGTTTCGGACCCCTCGGAGGTAATTCCAAAACACCATATTTTTGTTGTCTGGTTTCCTTCTTTACGATCGCAGGTGCGCTAATGCGATCGCATAGGAGGAATAGGAAGGAGTGAGAAAATGACCTGTGCGATCGCACAGGTCTGTCCGCGTCCGCACTGGGTTGGGTTGTGGCCTGGCTCAGCTGATTTTTCTCTCTCTGCGATCCCATCCCCCTCCCATGCGATCGCATAGGCCTAGCCAGCTAGCCTTTCCCGATCGCATGCCCCCATCCGCGGTCGCACAGTAGGCCCTTAGGGGCCCAAGCCAGTTCCCTCTGCGATTGCACTGACCCTGCTACGATCGCACATAAGGGGCAGCTGGGCAGTGTTGTTCTTAAACGGGACTTAGTCCCATTTTTACCATTCTTCTTCACTTGTGGCGATTTTGGGAGCTTTCAAAGAGGGGGTTTCACCTAGCAACTGAGAGGTAAGTGGTTTGTACTATAATTTAAGTTGAATACTTGAACTTTTAGGTGGATTAACACACTAATTAGAAGAAAATCATGGGTTGGATTAAAAACCTAGGTTTATGAAATTGGGAGAAATACCAAGAAATTTGCCATGAAATCAAGTAAAAATCACATATTAACGGTCCTTAGGACATGGGTGAGTGTTTCCTTCAAGAATTTTCGGAATCCGAGCATGCGGGCACGGGGGCGGATTTTAGGATATCTTCAAGAATAGTGAATTGGCTAAATTCATAAAACAATTTCATGTTTTGAATATAATTTGATATATTTACGTATCGATTGGTTAGTTTTGAGTCCTCGAGAGGCAAGTTTGGAGTTTCGGGGGCGTTCTTGGTCCGGGGAGTAGATTCGACACAAGGTGAGTCTCCTTTCTAACCTTGTATGAGGGAATTGTCCCCATAGGTGATTTGTATGCTATGTGTAATTGTTTTGGGGGGCTACGTACGTACAAAGTGACGAGAGTCCGTACGTAGCGGCTATTATTGTTACGTCCGGGTAGTTAGGCCCACAACATGCTTTATATTCTTCCTTGTAATGAATTATGTGTTATGAATTCCTGATGTATATAGTATGATTCCTTGAGATTTATGAAATTTGATAAATTGGAAGAAAATGATTATGGAAAGGAAATGTTAGTATTATTGTGTGTGCATGTGACCGCTTTGCAATTTACATTTCGCGAGCGGAGTGTGATTTCCCCCACTCTCATGGGAGCGGGTCGTACGCCACGACGGATTGAAAGGTGCACTTATGGTTTGGGTCGTTCGACCCTTGGGAGTGCACAGATGAGATTATACTATGGTACAAATGCACTTATGGGACAGGCCGTTCGATCCTCGGCAGTGCATAGATATTATTCTTATGACTCCGGCTGGTTGTCTTAATCCTGTGTGTGCATGACTATTTGGTATTGTTTCGTGGATATTGACTTGACAGATATTTGGGGGAAAAGAAAGCGGAAATTGTTATTTACTTTCAGTATTTACTTAGATTCATGTGCGTTGTACGTATTTGTTGTTCACTGTCTTACATGCCTACCGTTTTTCATTATACCCTGTTATATTATACTGTTGGACCTTAGTGAGTGTCAAGTCGACCTCTCGTCACTACTTCTTCGAGATTAGACGGGATACGCACTAGGTACATATTTATTTATGTACTCATGCTACGCTTCTGTACTTAATTGTACAGGTTCTGAGGCTGTTGCATCTGGTTATCATACCGGAGATAGATTCTGATATAGTGGATCTGACTTCACGGTGAGCTGCTTCTCCTGACGACCCCCACCAGCACCATGGAGTTTCTTTTGCTTATTTTCCCGTCTATTTATTTCAGACAGTGGGAATTGTATATTTTTATCTTTTGTATATCCAGTTAGTATGCTCGTGGTACTCGTGACACTAGTTCCTGGCACACACGTAGTAGTTATCACGGATTATAGCCTGTATATATTTTTGGCTCACGCCTCCTTAGGGCTGCTTTTTGATTAAAATTGGTTAATTATCTTTCGATATTATGTTCCGGACCTTATAATTTGGTATATGATGAAATATTTAATCAAATAAGAAAGAACCCTTGGTTAGATAAGTGTTGTCTTGCCTAACCCCGTTGTTGGGCGCCATCACGTCTTGCGTTAGAATTTTTGGTCGTGACAATAATCTACTCTGCGATGCCCTTGCCACTCGACTCGGCCTCATCTCCCCGAATCTATCCAAAATCAGTATATTTTCATTAATATATACTAAAGGAATGAAGCCCACATCAAAATTATCAAATTAGACCACAAATCCCGAGATGGCCAAACCCGACCCCCTGGGCCCACGTCTCGAAATCCGACGAAAGTCATAAAACTGGGAAGCCCATTCACTCATGAGTCTACCCATAACAAATTCATCAAATTTAGACATCAAATCCCCAAAATCATCTCTCCAATCTTTCATTTTCCCCCCAATTTCACCCCAAATTTCCAATTTAAATGATAAAAATTAAGATACAATCATGGAATTCAACCAAAATTAAGTGAAGAACACTTACCCCAATCACTTTTCTGAAACCCCTTCAAAAATCGCCTTCTACCAGCTCCCACTTCCATTTCATGTTATGAACTCGGAACCCTCGGTTGAATCTTTTAAATCTGCCCAGATACACATTCATCGCGATCACGGAAGAACCATCGCGATCACAAAGAGGAAGAAAAAATGCTCCTGAATAACCCTACGCGATCGCATAACACCATTCGCGATCACATTAAGCACCGCTGACTCAACTACGCGAACACGTAACTGACCTCGCGAACACGAAGAGGTAACCATCATGCCTCAGCTCAGACCCAACACTACGTGAATGTATGCTCACCCATGCGAACGCGATGCTCCATTTGCCAAACCTTATGGGAACGCGGACCCATGTTCGTGAATGCGAAGAAGAAACAAGAAGCCTTAGACCTTCCCTTACGCGATCGTGTCCTTCTCTCCACGATCGCAATGAAGAGCAGAGACACCAGATAACAGAATCACACCAACACTGAAATCATAGAGAAATATACCCCGAAATCAATCTGAAACACGCCCGAGCCCCTCGGGATCTCAACCAAACACGCCAACGCATCCCATAACATCATTCAAACTTAGTCGAACCTTCGAATCGCTCAAAGCAACATCAAAACACCAAATTAACCCGAAATTCAAGCCTAAGGATTACTAAACTTCTGGAATTCGCCAATGATGCTGAAACCAACCAAACCAGGTCCGAATTGCCTGACATTTTTCACGCACATCACAAACGACACTACGAACCTATTAATAGACTAAGTGTCTCATTTCTCTCCACAACCACTCCGAACCCGAGCCAATCAACCTAACGCAACATAAAAGAGTTGAACCACATATAATGAAGCAGAAATAGGGGAAACGGGGCTAAAACTCTCGGAACGACCGATCGGGTCGTTACATTCTCCCCCACTTAAACATAAGTTCGTCCTCGAACGTGCCCAGAGTTGTTCCAAAAACCATCAAAATTGCCATGTAACCTACCATGCCCATACCCGGGGGTGATCCCACGTCACCCTATCCCATATAGGTCCAATAGCACAACATAGCTGAAATTTCGCAATCCAACCTAACCCATAAACCTTAGAACCGAATTTCCACATCTATAAACTGAATAAGTCTGAACACATTTTATCGAGCCATATCCGTAACCCAAGATGTAATCACATGATATACCGCATGACTCAAACACTCATAGCAATAACTCCTAATCACAATAGTTGCTCAAAATAACCCAATACCGGTAAATAACTTTTTATCAAGCAAAGACTCGTTCTAACACTTTCTTATACTGCCAATGATTAAAGAAACATGCAGAAGCTAGTAACCATTCATCCGATCAGCCAATCATGGAGCTCCCCCTTCTCCAACTGGAACTATAGCAGATTTCCAAGCCAACTTCCGATATCATCCTTCCAACCATGATGTAGTCAATTATGATAGTACTCATTCTAGGTCCAATGACCTCTTCTCATCCAACACGACCACTCTGGTGACATGCCACATCAATACAATCCAAAGGCATAACCTGATCAACTCGTGCACCCAATAGCAACACCCCAACGTACTCAAATCATAGAAAAGATTCACACGAGAGGACAATCCCGCCAGCTTAACAAGTACCATCACAACAACATGCTAATAGGCTAGCACACATCGTAAAACCAAAACACGCGAATTCGACACCAGGATCATACCTCTACATAACTCCGCTACAATGCATGATCCCATCCAAATGCTGGTCCACATGAAATACTTCAAGCCACCTTGCTCAAATATCAATTACCATGAGCAATTCGACATCAAGTACTCAAAGTGCATTTCCATAACCACGGGGAATCGGACGATACCATGCTACACGAACCCGAAAGAACATAACCAATATGCCTAAATCCCGAAATACCCAATTACTTACCTTACTCAAATCTCGCTATAAATCCCAAATAGATTTGCACCATATATGCATATAACCAACAATCACAGCTCCTCGTAACACCGAAGGGTAACTCATAGATCACTCCAGAACATGAATAAACTCAATGAAAATTGAATGGTATATCCGTCAACAATAGCAATTCGGAGTCAACAATTCCAACCCGGTGCAGAACACACACCCATACTGGGCCTACTAATGAACCCTAAATCAGCTCTGGTCAGCCGCTACAGATAGAGGACTCTCTGAAAGTTCACAATAATTGAATCATGGCACCTACTAACATCTGACTAGCTTTGCTCGCATCTTCACAATCCACAACCACGATATAACCTGTTTATGAGAACTCTCAATATCAAAGTCCATGAAGCGCACGAATCACCATATCTGATCCCAACTCCACCGCTCAAATATATAACACACCTATCAATCATTCCACGAGGGATACCCCTATAGTTCCACCAAGCAAACTTGAATATCAGCAGTCGATCTAACAAGAGAGCACCGCAGTACCAGTGAAGCACCCTTAACTCACACACATTGGCCTTTCTTAAATGTATACCCTCATCAAGAAACACCAATTAGTGATATCATTTACCTAGTCATCTGAAACTGCCCATGCTGCCTAAGAATTATGACCTTCCTTCTAGAACTGAATCGTGACCTCACACTTGCAAATCTCAACTCTACACAACATACCGCATACACCATGACATCCTATGATAAATTTGAGAATTTCATAATCCCTTCCAAGCCACAAGCAAATACGTACCCAACTAGCCAAGAACTTTCTGTTTGATTCTATCTAGAAGCAAAATCACTATACATCACATACTCCTCACGCCAGTAGAAAATATACATCTCTAACTGTTGTAGAAACCATCAAGAACTCCCCAAATCCCATTTGTGCAACACCAAACAGTCAGGACTGAATCCTTCTAACTCAACCAAGCTACGCAAGTCACCAAAAAAAACCTAAGAGCATTGCCACGAAACACCTGTAAAAACTCATTACCTCATAAACACCCAAAGAACTAATCATATCCCTTACCATGCCAATATGACCTACTACCAAGCTGTCATATTTATCCAAATTCCTTCTAAATTACCTTTGAATTGATACTTCTCCTTGCCTTAATAACATAATTCTCAACCCAGACTCTGCACACGAGACCCAAGCATAAAACCATACCGTCTAAGGCTCATAAGCCGCTGATTACTCTCTTGAATATCCCCAAAAGCAACACATTCAAAATACTCACCATGAAGAGACTTCATGCGAATCTAAAGATTCCCAATTGTTACCTATAACCTTGAATCTAAAGATTTTCAATCTATACTCACCATGAAGAGACTCCATGATAATGTAGAAATACCACCAGTCCTGGCACCCTCCAACGTAAATCTCAGCTTCTGGCCAAATACACATCTTGAAGATTCCCAATTGTTACCTATAACCTTGAATCCATCAGAACCATTCTCGAGAGCCATCCACTCTACCCAAATCTCAATTGAACTAACCAAACAGACCAAACGACTTGGCCCCATTTCCACACCAACATACTAGGAAGTACTCCACACTTCGAAGCAACCAAGTAATTTCCTACTCCGCACATGCTACACCCTTTACAATTACCACTCAATCATTCAATAAAACTCATTTACCCATAGAGTACATTATAACCTGTATCCAAAAATTTCCATTACTCGAGTCATTCTCAAACTCCACCTCTGCAGGTCATAACTGATTTACCAGTATACCTTGAACTAACGCCAATACATCACATAATCGTGCAACCAACTTATCATTAGCAGACTCTCCCACTTGGCCCAAAGCCATAGATCAAGATAATCAATAACTCCAAATGCCCATATGCTATCACCGCCACAATACCACAGTGAGATTCCACCAAATCCTTCAGAAGCTCATATAATACAAACCACCTAATTTCTCAAATCATCTGCAAATCTCTCATTCACCATTGTAATAGCCGTGCCAACTTTCACAAGTTACCTGAACTCAAATTGCAACATATATCATTTACTGGTAAAAGAGAACTTGCTACAAAACCACATAAGGATCACTCAACCGCAAGACACCCTGCGGGAGATAACCCAGCCTGCTTAGACTCAAACTAATATCTCTCTATACCCTTCCAAAAATCATAGCTATTACGCAATCACTTTACCCTCTTGTATTTAAACACAACAAACGCCTACCCTCGAGGCATCACAATACGCGGTATAAGAACTGGAAGCTGATGACAGAACTAACACTGGAGTTGTGGTCAAAGCAAATCTTGAACTTCTGAAAACTCTCCCCACACTTATCTGACCACCTAGGTACCCTCACCGGACACCAAATGCCCTAAGAATGCTACTGAACTAAGCCAAACATTCACACTTAGAGAACTTTGCATAAAGTTTCTCCTCCCTAAATCTCTATAACACCATCCTCAAATGCTGAGTACGCTCCTCTGGGCTACGTGGGTACGCTAGGATGCCATCAATGAATACAATAATGAAGGAGTACAAATACAACTGGAATACACCGTTAATCAAATACATGAACACTACTGGGCATTGGTCAGCCCGAAAGACATCACCAGGAACTCATATCACAACAGAAAGATCCACTTCACTTGACAACTAAACTACATGAGAGGTCCTTCAATACACTCACAACTCGAGGCCATATGCCAACTCAAGACAGAAGTCAAACACTCAATAGTTCTTGATACACCTCCAACCAATCCTGTTTGTCACAATCAAACAATCTGAACACATCTCACCATCAAATCACACTCACCACATAGTCATGTAGTCACAAAATCCCATCAATAAGGACACAAACGGACATGTAAGTCCCAAATGCACGGGCTCACACAATCGAAATTTCGGCACTCTAGCCACAGACAAAACCCAACCTCAAGTCCTCCAGACACACCCACATCAACACATAGAAACAACATCTCGCCTCTCGTTCAGGGACTCACAAGCCATCGATGCACAGCTGATACCGAGCGCTCATGCACGCATACGAATACATGAAAGGAATTCAAAATGTTACGATTTTGGCTAGATAAATGGATTCGCACGAAAAGAATTCAAGGATGTGAGATCTTTCCTAAGGGTTTGCAGCCGATCGAAGATAAGTACAGACGTCTCCATACCGATCCGCAAGACTCTACTAAACATGCTCATGACCGGTGAGTCCTATGTAACCTAGGCTCTGATACTAACTTGTCACGACCCCAAATCACCCTCCGTGATGGCGCCTATCGTGATACTAGGCTAGCCAATCCATTACGCATAACATAAAGGACTATTTTCGTTAATTCATTTTCTAACCATAAAGATCGTAAAGCTTTCATTTTTAACTTTTCAAAATAAGCGGAAATAAGTAAACATAAAAATCAATGCCCGAACCGGAGTCACTAGTCATGAGCATCTAAGGAAAGTAAAAGTCTGATACTATCCCCTTAATACAAATTAAGTATGAGAATGTAAATACTACAGAAATAGGAAGGAGAAAGGCAAGGTTGCGGATGTCGTGCATCTACCTCGCGAATCTCCGATATGCTCCAAAGGAAAGACCAACTGGCACTTGAGTCTGCACATAAGGTGCAGGGAGTAACGTGAGTACGCTAACTCAGTAAGTAACAATCATAACTAAAGACTGAGTGCAGTGACGATCATTTAAAAATCATATAAATTTCAAACAATAGTGGGAATATCCAGATCAAATCAGTAATTAAATTCCGAACACCTCGTAAAACTCCAATTTTTGATGAAAACTTGTCTAAAACATTTGTTCAACATGTCAATAAAGGCTCAGTGTAAAAAAAGAGTTAAAACAGTAATCTCATAAAAATAAGCCTCTCGGACAAAGTATCACTCACAAATACAGCCCCTGGGGCAAGCCTCTCAATCACTCGTGACTCAAATCTCATCAATCAGTACTCACACTCAACACTCACGCTCAACAGGTACCTCATAATAACCACGGTGGCTGATAACTAGGGATTATACTTCATTTTTCACTCCTTCTTGCTTAAGTTTTGGTTTAAGTTGTATACAAAATAGTCCCAAAGGCTTACATGTTGTACTTGTTTGCAGGGTTAGGTCAAAAAGGTGACAAATAGTCAAAACCAGCTCAAAAAAAAGTGAAACATGCACAAGTACCAAAAACAAGTCCAAGCACAATTCAATAGACCAGTGTGGTCCGCAATCCATTTAGTGTGGACCGTACTAATGAGATTCAGAGAGATAAAATTTTGGAAGCTAAATCAGTGCGGCCACAAAACTATTTTGTGTGGACCGCACTAAGGAGATTCAGAGAACTGGAATTTGAAGGCTTGAGACCAGTGTGGTCCGCAACCCTTTTTGTGCGGCCACAACAGTAGCCACAGCGGCCGCGGTGCATTTTATGCGTTCCGCGGTGGCCAAGTTCAGAGAAGCATATTTCAAAGTCTAGGAGCCTCAACGCGTCCGCACTCTATTTTGTGCGGTCCGCAGTACCCCCGCATGGGTATATTTGTCCAGAAAATTTGGCCTAGTATAAATACTTTCTTTTCCCATTTTTAGGTCAGGTTTTGTATAACTTGAACAGGAGCTCGTGAACGATATTGCTCAGCCATTTTGAGTAATTTTAGAAGTGTTTTATCATTGAATCTTCAAATATTAGTTTGTAATTAAACTATATGGGTTATTCTTCATCTATTTCTTTGTTTTCTTCTCTTAGCATGAGTAGCTAGACCCATTTGCTAAGGTTGTGGCTCAACCCTAGTTTGGGTATTTTATGGGTCCTTTAATTTAAGGCTTAGATGTTTATGGGTGATTGGTATTTGGGATGATTTGTGTTCTCCATGTTAAATTAGTGGTTGTAAACACTAATTGGTGTCTATTTGACTTGGGTTCTTCTTGAGAAAGTGAACTTGAGTGTAGAAAATCAATTCAACAAGAAATTGGGATGTAATCAAGAGATTGATAGTCCCAATTAATGGGTTAAACCTAGAGATAGTAAAACCCTACTTGAGCCTATATTGCTTGCATAACTTTGACACTCAATTGGTCTCGAGAGAGGCAATTAGGGCAAAGCCACTCGAGCTACCGAGAGGTATAGAGTGGGTAATTTCGTGCATTGTCTATATCATAATCCCCAACATAACGTCTTTGCCTTAGTTTTTAGGATCTCGTTAAGTATTCACCTAGGAGAAAGTCATAGCCCTAGTCCCTTTTATCTATTAAGAAAACACTCAACAAGATATTAGTTAGTTAATTAGAAAATTCAATTAGTTTAAAACCATGGTGGAATTACAAAACCCTTTGATGAGAAGTGCAATTAAAAGCACAACACACTACTAGATCACTTAGGAACTCAACTCCCACATTAGTAACTCCATGTGGATTCGATTCCCCGTTCGATTAAAAGATGCATTGACCCCTGCCTTGCTACTATCTAGTGGTGTAGGTGGGCGCCGATCACTTTTTGGCGCCTTTGCCGGGGAGTTATATCGGTGTTGAGTATCTACGTGAATAGTGGTGTTAAGTGTTTTTCTTTCCTTCTTTTGATAACGTGTGTGTTGAATCAATTCAGGTACTAATGGCGGATCCTTTGGGAAACATTATTCCGGGGGAGGAGGTGTATGACAATGGAGAAGATGAACTAAACCAAGTACCACCTCCTAGACGGGGCCAACAGGCCAATGTTAATGAGGATATTCCAGACCCTCCCCCGCCTCTACCTTCGAGAGTTTCCCCTCGGGTACTTCCAAACGAGGGGTACGCGAGTGCTATTTTCCCGCCTAGGATCCGGGCGAGGAACTTCCAAATCACAAATGTGATGCTGACACTCTTGGAGCAGCGGGGCTATTTCACCGGAGCCGCCCACCAAAATGCTTACAAGTATTTGAAGGGCTTCGTAGATACATGCTGGGGAAGTAAGCAGACGAATGTCTCAGAAGATGCCCTGAGGCTTCGGTTATTTTCCTTCTCTCTTCGAGGGAAGGCACTTGATTGGCTAGAGCGACTTCCCAACCACTCTATATCCACATGGGATGAGCTAGCAGACAAGTTCATTGCAAAATTCTTCTCTCCTAGTCACATGTCATCACTTAGAGATGAAATATTGGCTTTCAAACAAGAGCCAGATGAGCCTTTGCATGAAATTTGGGAGCGCTACCGGACCATGGTAAAGGAGTGTCCAAACAATGACATGACTGAGGCCATGATACAGCAGACCTTTTACCAAGGCATAAATACCACCAATCAGTGTGTGGTCAATCAATTGGTTGGGGGAAACTTCATGAAGCTACCATACAATGAGGCATGTGAGGTCTTAGATGAAATGGCTGACACTTCGTCAGCATGGGAAAGTAGAGCAAATGTGCCTCAGGGTGATTCAGGTGTTAACGGTCTTCACAAAGAACTTCAAGAACATGGGCAAGCAATTGCTGAGCTCACTACCACTATGAATCAACTTTCCAAGGCACAACTTCAACAATTACAAGGGCCGGAGCAAGTAAATGCCATGGAGGGAGTGAATGTTTTGGTGAACAAGAGAAGACCTAGGGGAAATCCAATGCAAAACAACAATGTTCAAGGTGACCAAGGATCAAGTGGGTATAGTCAAGAAGAGTCATATGATGATCAAGATGAGGATGTCATGTATGCTAATAATTACCAAGGTCAAGGGAACAACCAAGGCAACAATCAAAATTGGAGCAATCAAAGGAAACGCAACTGGAACAATAATAACAATTCTCTTAATTGGGAAAACAACAACAACCAACAATGGGGAAGCAATAATGATAACAATTGGAGTGGAGGCAATAATAACAACAATTGGGGTGGAAACGGTAACCGAGGGTCGGGGGTCGGGNTAATGATAACAATTGGAGCGGAGGCAATAATAACAACAATTGGGGTGGAAACGGTAACCGGGGGTCGGGCTTTCAAAGGCCCCCAATGTACCAATAACCCAACAATCCACCCCCCATCAAGCTCAAGGTCAAAGCTCCTCAAGTAATGATATGGGAAGAATTGAACAAATGTTCAAGCAAATGATGGAGCACAATGCGGACTCCGATGCTCAATTGCCCTCCCATAACACCTCCATTCGAAATCTTGAGGTGCAAATGGGACAAATTTCTCACGCCTTGAACACATGCCCGAAGGGAGCACTACCAAGTGATATGATGGTGAACCCAGAGGGTGGGAACAACAAAAACAACACCGGTCATGCCATGGCGGTGACCACAAGAAGTGGAAGAGGCGGTGAGGCTAGTTCCTCTAGACAAAAGAGAGTTTTTGGAGATGATGATGAATTTCCAAATGATGAGTTTCCGATTGAGGTTGAGCAAGTGGTGGAAGAGACAACAACTAGTGAGGTGAGGATTGATATTCATGACCAAGGTGAGGAATTGCAAAGTGACGTGAACCCGTCTAGGGAACACGTAATTGATATACCGAAACCGGTCATACCAAAGGCTGAGGCACCATTGCCTAGGCCTCCTCCTCCCTACCCTCAAAGGCTGGCAAACAAAAAGCAAGAGAATCAATTCAAGAAATTCATCGACATGATGAAAAGTCTTTCCATCAATGTTCTTTTGGTCGAATCTTGAGAGAAAATGCTCGGGTATGCCAAGTTCATGAAGGACTTGGTCACAAAGAAAAGGTCTATGGAGTGTGAAACCATAAAGATGACTCACCAAGTGAGTGAAATAGTGCATTCAATGGCACCCAAGCTTGAAGACCCCGGGGCATTTACCATTCCTTGTTCAATTGGGAGTGCGGATTTCGCTAAGGCTTTGTGTGACCTCGGAGCTAGCATAAATTTGATGCCATATTCGGTCTTTAAAACATTGGGCATTGGTCAACCTAGGGCTACTTCTATGCATCTTCAAATGGCGGATCGATCTATGAAGCGGCCTCTAGGAATCATTGATGATGTATTGGTGCGGGTTGACAACTTCATTTTGACCGCGGATTTTGTTATCTTGGATTGTCAGATGGACTATGAAGTCCCTATCATCTTTGGAAGGCCCTTCCTTGCAACGGGGAAGTCCTTAGTTTACGTGGAGGACGGTGAGATCACTTTCTGGGTGGGCGATGAAAACGTTGTGTTCCATGTTTGCAAGTCAATGAAGCAACCCAATAGCACGGAAGTATGTTCTTTCATGGACCTTGTCACCGAGGTCATTATTGATGAAACAAGTTCAATGATAAATGTTGAAGATCACGTGGAGGCAGATTTATTGAACCATAATGATATTGTGGTGGATATCTTGATTGAGAGTACCAATGCTCTACAAGGCATGGGTCCTTATTCATATGGTCCTCGAAAGTTATCCTTGGATTTGGAGAATCGGAAAACTCCTCCGACAAAGCCTTCAATTGAAGAGCCACCTACATTGGAGTTGAAGCCACTTCCACCACACCTCAGGTATGAATATCTTGGTCCTTCTCATACTTTACCTGTTATACTTTCATTATACCTAACCAAATTGCAGGTAGACTCTACTCTCAAAGTGCTAAAAAGGAGTAAGAAGTCCATAGAATGCACACTTGCTGATATTCGGGGAATAAGCCCCGCATTTTGTTTGCACAAAATCATTCTTGAGGATGGAGAAAAGCCTTCCGTAGAACACCAACGGAGGCTCAATGAAGCAATGCAAGAAGTGGTGAAGAAATAAATAATCAAGTGGCTTGATGTAGGGGTCGTCTACCCAATCTCGGACAGTGCCTGGACTTCTCCAGTCCAATGTGTTCCAAAAAAGGGTGGCATGACCGTGATCCAAAATGACAAAAATGAACTTATTCCAACGAGGACAGTCACAGGTCGGCGGGTATGCATGGATTACCGCAAGTTGAACAAGGTGACTCGCAAGGATCATTTCCCATTGCCTTTCTTGGACCAATGCTAGACAGGTTTGCGGGTCGAGCTTTCTATTGCTTCTTGGACGGGTATTCAGGCTATAACCAAATCTTGATTGCACCGGAGGACCAAGAAAATACAACCTTCACATGTCCTTATGGGACATTGGCTTTCTCCAGGATGCCTTTTGGGTTGTGTAATGCACCCGCTACATTTCAGCGGTGCATGATGGCAATCTTCACTGACATGGTTGAAGACTTTCTAGAGGTATTCATGGATGATTTCAGCGTGGTTGGGGAATCTTTTGATGAATGCTTGAACAATCTTGATAAAGTCCTTGCTCGTTGTGAAGAAACCAACCTAGTGCTCAACTAGGGAAAATGCCATTTTATGGTTGAAGAAGGGATAGTTTTGGGTCACAAAATCTCAAGAAATGGAATTGAAGTAGACAAAGCCAAGATTGAGGTCATTCCAAATTGCCACCTCAAACTTCGCTAAAGGGGGTTCGTAGCTTTCTTGGGCACGCCGGGTTGTACCGGCGCTTCTTCTCAAAGGTGGTAAATCCTCTTTGCAAATTGTTAGAGAAAGATGCCAAGTTCCACTTTGATGACAATTGTATGAAGGCATTTGAGCTATTGAAGCAAAAGCTCACTTCCACGCCAATTATCACTGTGATGGATTGGAGCTCTCCTTTTGAGCTAATGTGTGATTCTAGTGATGTGGCCATGGGGGCGCTTTTGGCCAAAGGGTGAACAAGATCTTTCACCCCATTTACTATGCTAGCAAGACAATGAATTCCGCCCAAATGAAATACACCATCACCGAGAAGGAGTTATTGGCTAGAATCTTTGCAATGGAGAAATTCCGTCCTTATCTTATGAGTGCCAAGGTCATAGTCCACACTGACCATGCGGCACTCCAGTATCTCATGACAAAAAAGGATTCCAAGGCTAGACTTATGCGGTGGGTGTTATTGCTTAAAGAGTTTGATTTGGAGATCATTGATAGAAAGGGGAGTGAGAACCAAGTTTCCGACCATCTCTCCCATTTGGAGGAGCAAGGGAAACCTAGTGATGGGCTTGATATTGATGATAGCTTCCCGGATGAACAACTTCTCTCTGTTACTATGCAAGAAATGCCATGGTTCGCGGACATCGCCAACTACATTGTCACCGATGTCGTCCCGATTGAGCTCTCTTCTAACCAAAGGAAGAAGCTCAGACGGGATAGCATGGATTATTATTGGGATGAACCGTACTTATTCAAGATATGCAATGACGGGGTCATCCGGTGGTGTGTGTCCGAAGAAGAGCAAGGGTCAATTCTTGAGTCATGCCACTCCTCACCTTATGGTGGCCATCATGGTGGGGCAAGGACCGCTTCATAAGTCTTAAGTTGTGGTTTCTTTTGGCCCACCTTGTACAAGGATGCTAGTGACTTAGTCAAGAGATGTGACGAATGTCAGAGAGCAGGGGGAATTTCGAAGAAAGATGAGATGCCTCTCAATACCATTCTCGAAGTGGATATTTTTTATGTATGAGGCATCGATTTTATGGGCCCCTTTGTTAGCTCTTATAGGAACACATACATTCTCGTGGCGGTTGACTATGTTTCAAAATGGGTTGAAGTCGTGGCTCTACCCAACAATGAGGCCCGAAGTGTTGTGGAATTTCTCAAAAAGAGCATTGTTACAAGGTTTGGCACTCCTCCTGCAATCATCAGTGATGGGGGGTCTCATTTTTGTAATAGAGCTTTTGACACTTTGCTTGCAAAGTATGGTGTCAATCACAAAGTTTCCACTCCTTATCATCCTCGATCGAGTGGCCAAGTTGAAGTCTCAAATGGAGAAATCAAGAATATATTGTCAAAGATGGTCAATGCAAATAGGACCGATTGGTCAAAGAAGTTGGATGACGCTCTATGGGCTTATAGGACTACTTACAAGACCCCGATTGGTATGTCTCCATACCGGTTGGTGTTTGGAAAAGCTTTCCATCTACCTGTTGAGTTAGAGCACAAGGCCATGTGGGCTTTGAGGAAGTTGAATCTTGAATGGGATGTGGCAGCCAATCTTCGTGTGGAGCACCTTAATGAACTTGATGAATTCAGATTCCATGCCTACTCCAGTTCGTCTTTGTACAAGGACAAAATGAAGTACCTTCATGATAAATATGCTCGTGGCAAGGAGTTCAAAGTGGGTGATATGGTTCTCTTGTTCAACTCTCGGTTACGTCTATTCCCGGGAAAGCTTAAGTCGAAATGGAGTGGACCTTTTGAAGTGGTGTTTGTGACTCCGTTTGGTGCACTTGATTTAAAGAACAAAAGTGGGGAGATTTTCAGAGTTAATGGGCACAGGGTCAAGCACTACTTGGGAAAAATTGATGACAGCCACGTCGTGGCACTGCTCCATCTAAAGTGAATTGAGGGTAACTTGCGTCATGCCATGACGTTAAATCAGGCGCTTCTTGGGAGGCAACCCATGTGTATTTCTTTTTGTTTTTCTTTGATTTTCTTTGTAGTATAGGATTTGTTTTTGGACTAACTTGTTGTGGGATGTTGTAGGATTGTCTTGATGCAGTGCACAGGACTAAGCTGGAAAAATGAGCTCTCTGAAGTTTGCACTGCGGCCGCAATGCAATTTTGTGCGGCCGCAAAGGCCTTAGTGCGGGGGCAAAATTTCCAATGCGGTTCGCAAAGAGATTTCACATGGAAAATGGTTCTCTGAATTTTTCCACCGCGGCCACAATGCAATTTTGTGCGGCCGCAGTGGACATCTGCCCAGTACCAAGTCAATTTGAGTACCGCGGACCACAGTCATTTTGTGCGTTCCGCGGCGGGGTAGGTGAAGTGGGTCCCAGGCCTTTTTCTATAAATAAGGCCAAAGGCCCTCATTTTACACTTTTTGCTCTTTTCTCTCTCAATAGTAAAAAAATACAATGTTCATCACCCCCTCTTCACTTCAACTCCTTCATCTCATTCATCTACACTACATCCTACATCTAGTAAGTTTAATTTTGTTTTCTTAATTGTTTAATTTTGTTATTTTCTTGTTAATTAGTTGTTTTTCTTCTTCTTTTTCTTCTTTTTCTTCCCTATTCCCTTAATCATGTATAGGTTTTGTTTAACAATGCTTAAATTAGGCCTAATTAATTAAAAACACTGATTAAACACCTAGGGTATCAATAACATGTGATGTAGGCTAAAATTAGGACGAAACATTTGAAACCCTAGGTTGGGACTCTGTGCGGTACGCGATGGCATTTTGTGTGGACCGCGGCGCTAAAAGTTCAGATAGGCCCCAGTTAGGTACCGCGACCGCCGTGGATTTTTTGCGGTCCGCGGTACCTTAATGCGGACCGCAGCGCCATTTTGTGTGGTCCTCGGTGGTCTTCTTCAGAGAGTGGGTAGTCTGAACCCCACTTCTGTGCGGATCGCGATGCATTTTGTGCGGTCCACGGTGAACTTCTTCATAGAGTGGGTAGTCTGAACCCCACCTCAGTGCGGACCGCGGTTCATTTTGTGCGATCTGCGGTACCTTCTTTGCGGCTGCACTTCATTTTGTGCGGTCCGCAGTCTGCATATTCTGCAAGTCCACCTTCAATTACATGCATCCTTAGTCTTCACTTATTCATCCAATGTTGTGATGCTAACAAGCTTAAACTGAATTCCACTTGCAAACAATGGTTCAATCAAGAGGCGGTGGTAGAAAACAACAGGGAAGAGGAGAGTCCTCCCGGGGGAGAGGAAAAGGAATGATAAAACTGGCTCCCCAAGTACGGCAAGCTATAAAAGCTACAAGGAAAACAATTAAAGTCATGGATAGAGCTGCTTCACACTCGGGAAATGAGTATTCACCCTCCCAGGAGGCATCTGACTCAGAATCCATGTCGGAGTATGTCCCTGACTTTTCGGAGAGGTTTAGATTGAGAGATTCACCTCCGGGCTCCCCTCCTGCCCAAGCATCAGCACAAAGATCTTCTGAGTCGTCTGAGGGGTCAGCTGCGGGAAGTGCCAATGAATATTCTACCTCACCTACAGCTTCACTATCCGGTGAGCACTCCGCAGAAGAAGAAGAAGGGGGTGAGCCCCAAGTAGGGTGAGTAGAGAGAACCAGAAAACCAGAAGCATGGCAGGACAGGTTTGTGAGTGAACCATCCTTTCAGAAATTCCGAGAATGGTGGCCCGAGAGAAAGTTGATACTGGAGCGAAAATTCATCACAAGGGACCTTCTGCCTCACAACCCCAATGTGCTGAAGCAGTTCAAAGAAAGAAAAGTCTGGGACTACTTCAATTGCCAAGTTGTGGAGGATAATGAGCACTTAGTTAAGGAGTTCTACATCAATGTTGCTTATGTCAAAAAGGACTCTAAAGTGTCTAAGGTGCGGAATCTCACAGTGTTGTTTGATGGGAAAGCAATCAATGAGTACCTTGACTTCGATGAGGAGGATGAGACACTGTACTTGGAGAAGTTAAATTTGGGGGAGGATGTCCGCCCGTGGTTAGCAGAGCATTTAGCAATCCCGGGTACCACCCCAGATTGGTTGCAAGCGGGAGTGAAAATTTTGAGGAGAACCCTAAACTTTGAAGCAAAAGGGTGGGAGACATTTGTGTGTATCAGGCTAGACCCCACCACTCACGAAATCTCTCTTCCTCTCAGATGAGCAGTATTGGTGGCCTCGATCATGGCAGGGTTCCCGATCAACGTCGGGAATGTGATGTCCAGGATGATTACACGGGTGGTGAACGAAGGTGATAGATCCTACCCCTTCCCAAATTTCTTTACTATGCATTTCAAGGATCAAGGGGTAGAGGGGAGGAAGTTTTACATGAAGGTAAAGCCAAAAGCTCTATTTTCCTAGTATAGCACACAGGGTAATGACAAACCTAAGAGCAAGAACTACAAGGGAAAATCCATTGTTTCTACTGGACAGTCTGAAGAGCCAGTGGAAGCAGTGGCTTCTACTTAGCATGCTTTAGCCACCCCAGACATTGCTCCAGGACCCTCCACTTCTACAGCTTCATCCATTCCTACATCTGCTGCATATCCATTGACCGCCCACTGTTTGAGCCAGACACTTGCCAGTATCAACAACCAGATGCAGGCAGCTACTTCCAAGATGTCTATACTTTCTACATCGGTGGCAGCCCAGTCTGCACCTCCTTAGCCACAGGTCCCACAGTCAGTGGAAGACACTCTCAAGGAGCTTCTGGACAACCAGAAGAAAATCCTAGAGAACCAGAAATTGATCCTGGATGTTGTTGATTCTCATGGTACTGCATTGAATGAGATGTCTAAGGAGACAAAGAGACTGAAAAAGACTCGTACTTCCAAGGAGTCAGTGAAGAAGTTGAGGGTGGAGGTGGAGAAGATGAAGGCAGATCATCTACCCTTGGACCTGCTATTGCATGACCTAGCAGCCCAGCCTGAGTCGGAGCAGGAGATAGAGAGGCCACCAAAGCAGAAGAGGATGATGCTCCGCACTGTTGATGTTGTCCTTGAGTTGGCGGACCCGCAGGGAGGTACCTCTAGTCAGCCCCAAGGTCCAGTACAGGCCCAGGACCCAGTGGAGATATAGGTCCCAGTGCAGACACAGGTTACCGGGAGCCACTCACAGGTTCCTGAGCAGTCCACAGACCCAGGGACCCAGACTCAGGATCCTATGTAGACGGAGGGCCAATAGGGAGTTTCTCCTTACTCCTTTTGTTTTTGAGCTATTTTTGGTTAGTTAGCATTGAGGACAATGCTAGCTTTCATTTGAGGGGGTAGCCCTATTTGGATGATTGTATATATTTGATACTATTTCCTTTTTATTATGCTTTCTTCTTGTTTTTGGTATGTATATAATCTTACAATTCTAATTTACTTTTCGTATTTTCGTTGGTTTGTATATAAAGTTACTTTCTGATGTATATATTCATTGTTTTGAATTTGTGCGTGCAATAAACCTTTGGTTTTCTTAATTCTACGGTTCTTTCCAAAGGTGGAACTTGTGTGAACCGGGTGGCTCTTCCCAATGATGGATGGCATGACAACCTTCTTAAGGGTTTGAGACTGTTTTTCTTTTTTTTTCTTTTTTGTGCAAATAGTAGCTAGTGAGTAATGGTGCCTCAAGCAAAGCTTCACTTGGGCCTAACACATTTTCCTTTGATCTTATGGTAAAAAACAAATTGTTGTGTATAGGATGGTGAAAGTTGTGACCTTGAGACTCTTGTGTGGGCCGATAATCATCAAGTGGTTTTTCGGGACCATTGTGTTGCTCAAATATTGGCTAAGGTCATTGTGGGACTCCGACTCTGTTTCTTTAGCAATCCTATAGCTTGTGTGGTGAGAATTTGAATTGCAAGTCCAAGTCCCATGCCATTAGTCTAGAACTTTCCCTGAATGTTTGTATAGGCGAAATCCTAAGTGTAGTTTGACTTGAGATATGATTATAGGCACTCCTTGATCCGAATGATGTCTTGACAACTTCCATGGCCTACCAATGATAATATTCCTAGTCAACCCTTTTGAGCCTTAGACCTTTTTCTTTCAAAAGCCACGATACGAGCCTTTACCCGTTCTAACCATCTCTTGGCACCCTATCTTTCCTTAGCACAAGGAAAATGCATAAGTTTGGGGAAGAGACGAGGAATGCAACAAAGTTAAAAAAGGTAAAAAATGAAGAAAAGGAAAGGCAATGAAAAAGAAAGAAAAAAAATAAAAAATTCAAATAGAATAAAAAATCTAAAAACAATAAAGGAAATCAATGAAAGAAAAGAGATGAAAGGTGTGGAATGTTTATAAAGGAGAAAAAGGTTTGAAACGAACAAGAAAGAGTGACAGTGTGTTTCTCTAACCCCTCAAAAAGAACTCAATGACTCAAAGAGTCAAGAGAATGTATGCCAAAATGAAGCAAATGGGGTGCTTAAGGGAAGATGGAACCTACTTAGAACAAATATATTCCTACCTTGAACAAAAAGCCTTCACTATCTTTCCACGAAAGCCATATATGATCTTGAGTTGAATGAAGCTTACATAAGTGGTGACTCACATAAGGGGCAAGCCTATGGTACTTAGAGCCGGACTTGAGACCTTTCTTTGAGAGAGATGAGTGTGTTTCCATTATCCTCGTTCTGAGTGCTACAATCTAAAAGTGAGGATTGCTTAGGGAGAGTTGAGGGGTATGAGTTTGGGTTCCACATGACCAAAGTAGTAGAAAGAGTTTCTTTGGTGGGTTGAGTCAACTTTTGATGCTCTTGTGTCACTCTGAATCCATGATGTTTAGAAGGTCGGATGTTGTTAATGATTAATTTGAATTGAGGGCGATTGTTAGTCCCAATTGATGCAAGAAGAGGTCACCTTAGGGCAGCTGAATTTTCTTGGATTTATCTCTTAAGAGGTGGGGCTTATTTTGTTTGCTTGAGGACAAGCAAAAGCTTAAGTTTGGGGGAGTTGATAACTAGGGATACTTCATTTTTTCATCCTTCTTGTTTAAGTTTTGGTTAAAATTGTATACAAAATAGTCCCAAAGGCTTACATGTTGTATTTGTTTGCAGGGTTTAGTCAAAAAAGGTGACAAATAGTCAAAACCAGCTCAAAAAAGAGTGAAACATGCACAAGTACCAAGAACAAGTCCAAGCACAGTTCAACAGACCAGTGCGGTCCGCAATCCATTTAGTGCGGACCGCACTAATGAGATTCAGAGAGATGAAATTTTGGAAGCTAAATCAGTGCAGCCGCAAAACCATTTTGTCTAGACCGCACTAAGGAGATTCAGAGAACTGGAATTTGAAGGCTTGAGACCAGTGCGGTCCGCAACCCTTTTTGTGCGGCCGCAACAGTAGCCACTGCGGACGCGGTGCATTTTATGCGGCCCGCGGTGGCCAAGTTCAGAAAAGAAGATTTCAAAGTCTAGGAGCCTCAACGCGACCGCACTCCATTTTGTGCAGTCCGCAGTACCCCCGCAGGGGTATTTTTGTCCAGAAAATTTGACCTAGTATAAATACTTTCTTTTCCCATTTTTAGGTCATCTTTTGTAATCTAACTTGAACAGGAGATCGTGAACGATATTGCTCAGCCAGTTTGAGTAATTTTAGAAGTGTTTTATCATTGAATCTTCAAATATTAGTTTGTAATTAAATTATATGGGTTATTCTTCATCTATTTCTTTGTTTTCTTCTCTTAGCATGAGTAGCTAGACCCATTTGCTAGGGTTGTGGCTCAACCCTAGTTTGGGTATTTTATGGGTCCTTTAATTTAAGGCTTAGATGTTTATGGGTGATTGGTATTTGGGATGATTTATGTTTTCCATGTTAAATTAGTGGTTGCAAACACTAATTGGTGTCTATTTGACTTGGGTTCTTCTTGAGAAAGTGAACTTGAGTGTAGAAAATCAATTCAACAAGAAATTGGGATGTAATCAAGAGATTGATAGTCCCAATTAACGGATTAAACCTAGAGATAGTAAAACCCTACTTGAGCCTATATTGTTTGCATTACTTTGACACTCAATTGGTCTCGAGAGAGGCAATTAGAGCAAAGCCACTCGAGCTACCGAGAGGCATAGAGTGGGTAATTCCGTGCATTGGCTATATCACAATCCCCAACATAACGTCTTTGCCTCAGTTTTTCGATCCCGTTAAGTATTCACCTAGGAGAAAGTCATAGCCCTAGTCCCTTTTATCTATTAAGAAAATACTCAAAAAGATATTAGTTAGTTAATTAGCAAATTCAATTAGTTTAAAACCATAGTGAAATTACAAAACCCTTTGATGAGAAGTGCAATTAAAAGCACAGCACACTACTAGATCACTTAGGAACTTAACTCCCACATTAGTAACTCCATGTGGATTTGATCCCGACTCGTTCGGGTAAAAGCTGCATTGACCCCTGCCTTGCTACTATCTAGTGGTGTAGATGGGCACCGATCAGCGGCGTGCGACCCAGTCCATAAACATATAGTTGACTGCGCTCGCTGAGGGTGTGCAAACTCTAGAGGGGCTCCTACAGCCCAAGCGTTATATCGCTGCGGCGTGCAACCCGACCCAATATCGTTGCGCCGTGCAGCCTGATCCATACATACATATATATATCAGTGGCGAAGCCAGGAAATTCAATAAGGGTGAACACCATTTGCCAGTGGGCTATGCAAGGGTGTTCAAAATCTATTTTTAATCAATAACAAACAATATTCTACCTTATACGTAGTATAATTTTTCAGCGAAGGGTGGTCAGTTGACCACTCTTGACCCTATTTACCTTCGCCCCTGACATATATATATATATATATATATAATGTTGCGGCGTGCAACCCGATCCATAACTATCCTCACAATCTGGCCATCAACCTCACTCAGCCATCATCCTCACAAGCCACTCGGACATTTTAGTACAACTCAGGGGACTCAGCCCAAAATATCTTTCATATATTTAAAATAAAATAGAGTGATGAACAGGAATAAACACTAAACGGGTATAAATCATGACTGAGAATATATTTTCTATCAAAAATAGTGTGAGGACAGTAGTAAAATACACCTGAGGGTTCAAACAGTACGGCACAAGGCCCCAAACATGGCATTCAGCCCAAGTTAACAGAGTCATTTCTAAAACACCTGGATATCATATAGAGTTTATCAAAATACGCAACTCGACGGTTGCCACAGGACGGACTAAGTCACAATCCCTACCGGTGCACGCCCACACGCCCGTCACCTAGAATACCTCATTTATCAAAATATTATGAAATTTCGGGGTTTCATACCCTCAGGTCTAGATTTACTATCGTTACTTACCTCAAACCGGATGATAATCTACTCCGCGATGCCCTTGTCACTCAACTCGGCCTCAAATCGCCCCGAATATATCCAAAATCAATATATTATCATTAATATATACTAAAGGAACGAAGCCCACATCAAAATTATCAAATTAGACCACAAATCTCGATATTGGCCAAACCCGGCCCAATGGGCCCACATCTCGAAATCCGACGAAAGTCACAAAACTAGGAATCCCATTCACTCACGAGTCTACCCATACCAAATTCATAAAAATCCGACATCAAATGCCCATTCAAATCCCCAAAATCAAATTCTCTTTCATTTTTCCCCCAAATTTCCAATTTAAATGATAAAAATTAAGATACAATCATGGAATTCAACCAAAATTAAGTGAAGAACACTTACCCCAATCACTTTTCTGAAACCCCTTCAAAAATTGCCTTCTACCAATTCCCACTTCCATTTGATGTTATGAACTCGGAACCCTCGTTTGAATCTTTTAAATATGCCAAGATACACATTCATCGCGATCGCGAAGAGGAAGAAAAGATGCTTTTGAATAACCCTACGCGATCGCATAACAACATTCACGATCGCGTTAAGAACCGCTGACTCAACTACGCGAACGCGTAACTAACCTTGCGAATGAGAAGAGGTAACCATCCTGCCTCAGCTCAGACCCAACACTACGCGAACGCATGCTCACCCACGCGAACGCGATGCTCTATTTTCCACACCATATGCGAACGCGGACCCATGTTCGTGAACGCGAAGAAGAAACAAGCAGCCTCAGACCTTCCCTTACATGATCGCGTCCTTCTCTCCGTGATCGTGATGAAGAGTAGAGACACCAGATAACAGAATCACACCAGCACTAAAATCATAGAGAAATATAGCCCGAAATCAATCTGAACCACGCCGGAGCCCCTCGGGACCTCAACCAAACATGCCAACGCATCCCATAACATCATTTAAACTTAGTCGAACCTTTGAATCGCTCAAAACAACACCAAAACACCAAATAACCCAAAATTCAAGCCTAAGGATTACTAAACTTCCGAAATTGGCAAACGATGCCGAAAGCAACCACACCACGTCCGAATTGCCTGAAAATTTGCACGCACATCACAAACGACACTACGAACCTATTACAACTTCCAAAATTCCATTCCGACCCCGATAGCTAATTATCCACTGCCGACCAAAAATCGCCAAAGAAATCCATTTTCACCAATTCAAGTCTAATTCTACCACGGACCTCCAAATAACATTCTGAACCCACTCCTAAGTCCCAAATCACCTAACGAAGCTATATGAACCATAAAAACCAAATTTTGAGATGATTTACCTATAAGTCAACTTCCGGTTGACTGTTCCAACTTATTAACCAACTTAAGAGACTAAGTGTCTCATTTCTCTCCACAACCACTCCGAACCCGAGCCAATCAATCTAACACAACATAAAGAGCTGAACCACATATAATAAAGTAGAAATAGGGGAAACGGGGCTAAAACTCTCAGAACGATCGATCGGGTCATTACAATTAAAGTAACCGGAAGATACCCATATTCTCTAACTCTGCAAGGGGCTGCTGGTTATGCTGAGTTTAACATAGAAAACGATGAAATTTTGAAAGATATTTTATGAGGACTCTGAATGAACACCGGAAACTTCTTGTGATAAAAATGCTGGAAATGTACGTCAAATCTGAAGACGTTCGTAATATTGAGGTTTCGCAAAATAGGAATAACCCTCTATCATCGAGTGGTGTTTTCGGAGCAGTTTTATCCGACAGGTTCCATTAGAAAGAGTCTGGACAGATCTAAACTTATCTCCACGGGCGAATGAGGAGCGAAAACATAATTTCTTTCCATGTTTACATAATTCACATGCCGAGTAGTAAATTTAAATTTTCCTTTGTCTTAGTATATTTTTATTTTATGTATCATATTCGTACTAACTCTCATATATTTCAAAGGGGGTACCGGCTAAATACGAATTTTACAAGTTATGAACCAACCAACAGTTGGAATATGCCCAATTTTGGTGGTTTGGATCATGTTGGTTCATCCAGGAGTCATCAACAACTCGATAATGTGCACCATGTGCTATCAACAGATTATGAATTGTATGTTAAGAGATACAGTTAATATATAATATTGGGATGACTTTGAGAAACTCATTATTTTATTGGTTGTGCGGTGAAAACGAGAAACATGAAGGTCCTATCCTTACTCACTTTATCGAAGACGGCATATTTAATTAGGATCTGACATATGCACAGATTCGGAAAGATGATAGTGATTATGACAACAATGCTTATGAGTCTGGAGATGATACACCATTCCCTGATGAGGGAGACGATGATGAGGAACGCACTTTGCTGATAAGAATGAGAATGTGCAACCTCACTTGCTGAGGGAGAATGATACCACCAATGAGCATGCCCCATATATGCAGACTCCACCTCCCATTAGACCCAGAGTGTACGACTCCTATGTGCCTTTCAATCAAGGGCGATTCCGTACCTTGATCAGTTGCCCAATATGCTAGATGTGGATGACCTTACAAGGGATCTTGATGAAGTTTGGACAGCAACATGGGATGAATCCAGACCAACGGTGCTGTCAAAGAATATGCCTTTTCCTGATAAAGTGCGAATGTACGGCATAAAAGAGTGTCGTGAGATCGAGGTTCATGAGTCATCTACGGAAGTATATAAGGTTATTGGTCGTAGATAGTTTCAAGGTTGTATATGGATGTTGCATGCGAGAAAGTTGAAAACAAATATGTAGATTGTGGGGAAATACATTGGCACCCACACTTATGATATGGACACATTCAGTGGGAATCATTTTAACTTGAATGTTGACTTGATTTCTCTTGTCTTGATTCCACACGTTGAATCGTCCATAAGGTACAAGATTAAATAGCGTATAACATTTTTCCACCAGGTATATAGATGTACCATTACCAAAAGAAAATCATTTCTCGGGCGTAAACGTGCGTTTGAGATTTTTATGGTAACTAGGATAAGTCATTTGCCGCTCTACCCAGGTACATAGCTGTTTTGCCATATTTTAACCCTGGATTGTTGTTGAATGGAAGCTTGAGCCGAGTCCGGGAATACCAGAATTCATATTCAGATATGTGTACTGGGCATTTAAACCATCCATTGATGGTTTTGTGCATTGTCGGTCGGTAATCTCCAAAGACGGCGCTCATGTCTATGGAAAGTATGATATTAAGATGTTGATCGTCGTTGCAGTAGATGCTATAGAAGAATATTTCCCCTCACATTAGCTATTTGTGCCAATGAAAGTCAAGAGACTTGGACATGGTTTTTGAACAACTTGAAGGAGCACGTTGTCAGACACCGTTCAGGTATTTGTCTAATATCTGATCGGCATGGTGGGATTTTAAGTTCTGCACAGACTTTGGATGCATGGCAAGAACCGTACACCTGCCACTGTTACTATGGTAGGCACTTTAAGACAACTTCTAGCGGGCTCAGCCGAACAAGACTTACATGATTTAATGTGGATGGCTGTGACAGATCATCAATAGTGTAAATTCCGGAGGCGAATAGAATTGATGAGGCAGGAATACCTAGAAGTTTACCGTTGGTTAGTGCGACATGAGCTTGATAAGTGGACTTTGTATACGGATGGTGGTAGAATATGGGGAATTTTGACTACAAACGTATCAGAGTCTTTCAACGAGTTGATGAAGTCTGCCAGCGGATTGCCTGTCACAACCATGATGTAGATGGTAGAGGGGTTTGTTGAAAGATCCCAAAGTGCATCGTCCTTGTTGGAAAGCGGTTCAATTTATTCCACAGCCGATGAAACGATTTGAGAAATATAGGAAGTGATCCCAATGGCATACATATTTGCAGTATTGCAACGAGCGAAATATTTTTGAAGTTCGCATTGGTCTGCATCAAAATTGCGGTAATAATACCCGCACCATCAATGAATCCAGAAGATTATGTTCATGTGGGAAATGGTCGATCTATCACTTGCCATGCTCACATGCCATGAAGTGCTTTCAACATACAGGTTTTGCGTCGACGAGGTACGTTGAAGCATATAGTGTTGCCGCATACGTAAACACCTATAGTGGTCACTTCCAACCAGTGGGTGCTGAGCATTATTGACCGCCGACACCATTTAAAGTGGTGTGTAACAAGAATTATGTGCATCACCGACAAGTGCAAAAAAGAATGCTAATATTGAACCAAATGGATGTTGGTGATAGCGTTTATACACGTAAATGTGGTATATGTTCCCAAATAGGACATGATTGCCGTAAATGTCCTTCAATTGGTTTGAGAAGCCGTGGTAATTCAGCTCACGGTGGCAGTTCATCTAATGTGCCCAATTTTCAAGGATAAAGTTAGTGATTTGTTGAAGTATTTTTGTTGTACTAAATGTATGTAATGGTGTTGTTTGCAATATTTATGAAATAAAATTAATTTTTCAATAGGCGTAAATCTAATTGACATTTAGTATTGAATATTCAATACAACAATTAAAAAGAGTTGTCTACCTGAAAAAGTTGCACCGACTTGTATCGTAAAGAATCATTTGCACGAGAAACATAGCACATCAACAATATGCATTATATGTATTGCCATGTTGACCTGAAAAAGTTGCAACGACTTGTATCATAAAGAATCGTTAGCACGAGAAACATAACGCATCAACAACATGCATTATGTAACCTAAAATCACTCATAGCTGCCTATAAAAATCGCGCGTATTTTGCATTATTATTTGCGGCGTAACCAAAGGAAGAAATAACTTTCCATAAAAAATTTAAGTTCGAGCATTATGATATGTTTGGACACAATAACGTACCAAGGTTTTACTGTGCAAACGTGTGATTTTGAATCCGTGTTGGTCAAATTGCAATCTAGGTCGCAGACGTTGGATGTGTAAACAAGTTGTAAGTTATTATTATTGAAAGTTATGTTGGTTAGTATATTATTTATAACATGTTAATTTAATAGTCTTTCGTTGTCATTCCCATTTGTAGGACGATAATCAATGTGGTTTTGAAGAATGGTATGATGAACCCATTAACTAGGAATACTACAAATCATGTTTGCTAAACATTTAGAATCTAACGGTGAGTACGAACTCCAGATCTTGAAACTCCAAGAACAACTTGTGGCAGTGAAAAAGAAACTGAAAGAGGAAAAAGAAGATAATAATCGGCTGTAAGAAAACTTTTAGTGGTTGAAGCATAGAAAAATGGGCGACAGTGACTATACAAACACATGGATGGGTTAAGTATAGTTTTTTATTTTTATGTTGTACGGGTCATGTCTTATGTGTAATTTTTAACGAATTTAAATTTATGTTAATCTGTATTTTTTTCTAGTTTTAAACTAATAAATAACCCGAAAAATAAAAACACACGCGCAAATTATGTAAAACATCAATAATTTTACTATTAAATATTTAATGTCAAATATACAACTCAAAATACATATCAATGAGTCCCACAGCATGTATGCTATAAAGCATTGGCTGGCTTGAGGCGCATACCATCCCCCCGACTACGCTATCAGGATCATCCTCATCACTTCGCCTATTTATCGAAAGATGCGCTACAGCATGATCGTCAATAAAGCTAGCAGGCTCAGTAGAAGCGGTCGTTGGGCCATCAGTAACCTAGAAAATTATAATATATTTTAATATATGAAATATAGAATACTAACGTGCGTGTTGGAAAAAATATTTAATGGTCAAACCATGGTCTCAGCGGGCTCTTGAATAAGATCATCCGTCTCCGACAAGTGAGTATCGCATAATGTGGCCTCCGCGATGGGTGATGACGAAATCTAAAAAAATATAAACAATTTAAATATACAAACTAATCTATAAGGTAAAAAAATTGAAATAATAGTAATACAAACAAACTTGCCCCTGAGTAGCAACACAATGCTCTGTGGGAACTCCGAGGTGCACTAGAGTAGATGAAGGTTCTGACGTCTTGACCCGATGTGATGTCTCCATATATGTGCCTGAAAGATCCTCAGCAGCCCTCGATGACGAGCCATAACTCAGTTGTCTCCCACTACGCACCTCTCATATCGGACGATCCTCAGCAACCCTCAATGGCTCTGGACAACCTGGAAAATATTGATCACAATAATACTGCGTAATGGTGATGCCGGCGATCAACACTGGAGCTGACAGGGTCAGCTGTGAAGTCCCTGGTGACAGCAGAAGTCTGATGACGGCATATCATGAGGAGCATCATGTGGCTCGGGGTAGTCACCCGGCTGATCATCTCCAATATCCTCCACGGGTGCCTCAACGCCCCCTTGATGGGGACCCTGTCCTCGCCGACCACCACGACCATGTGGGCCACCCCTTCCTCTTTCTCCACGCCTTCCACGTCTACCACGTGTGGTCCATGATGGTACTCCTCAGGCGGAAAATACGCAGCCTCATAACCTAACCGCGCATCCTCTCGGTCACATCTCGATGTGTCAGCAGCAAGATTAGCAACCCGGTGTCGCCTGCATGTTGTAGCATCTCCAGTCCAACTGGTAGAACCGGTGTAAGCCAATAGCCTGCATAGCATATAACATATTAATTAAGGAATGATGTTAAAGTAATGTAACATGATAAGTAAGTATATCAAATAACATATAATGATTCATGCCTCTCGGCGTATGGAATGTACCGACCACCACCGTGATGAACAGGATTCCCGATCAGAAGGTGAGTAACACGGGGATACCAACCCTTCTACTCATGCTCCCCGTCCAAACGGTCATGTGGAGGGTATGGTGCAATCAGGCCATATCTCTAATCCCAATCCTCTATTTGGGCCTCTAGCCAGGCTAAGTATGTCCGGTTGATCTTGCAGCGATCATCCCGCTCGTAATGTGTAAAATTCCAACTGGGCTGAATAGATATAAGTTGACATCGACCAAATTGTCGAAGGACTCGCTCGGTGGCATGTTGCTCGGCTATATCAAGACATATAAGTGGGACTGAAGACATCCACATAGCTCGATCACGGGAGCAATAATCTGGCAATCCAGCGATGAGCTCGTCGTTGTATGGCATCCATATGAACTATTTATCAAACACAAGAATCATGAGTAAACGCAAGACAGATCAAGCACTATCAAACAAACTTAGTCATATATATACCTGAGCGTCTCCAATAGATCCCTGTAATAAGGGAAATGATGTCGAGCCTCGACCTCACGGCCGCAGCCTCACCTATCTACCCACCTTCTAGCAAGTGGTAGAAACGGATGAGGTGGTGCATCTGGATTTATCGGTGGGAGAGGTGGTTGGATATGCACGAACCGCTCCCAGGCCCAAACTAATATTTAATGTGGACGTAAAATTTAAGTCATTTTGTACTATCTATGTTATAATCAAGAAAATAATTGATAATGGTATCACCTACGGCTACGGAATAAAACTGGTGACGTCTCTCACGTTGCCCATGGACGACCGGCACAGCTACCTATAAAGGTAGGCTAGAACAGCTCCACCCCAGTTGTAAGTATGTAACTCATCTAGCCACTCCAGTTGATGCAGAAATCACAAGCTAACTAGGTTTTTCGAAGTGTTCGGGAAACGAATACCACCAAACATCATCAACAGCAACAGCCTCGTCTGCCGCTCAATAGCCTTTATCGGTGAGTCATCAATAATCTCTGCGTGCAGCGCCACCAGATTTTGCCTAACGGACGACAGCAGCAATTGAATGGCACCAGTCAAAGCAGTCAGCTCAGCAGGCTGGAAACCGGTGAGCCTCTACAACATATGTAAATAGTCCTCTCCCGTATAGTCCCTAAGAGCCCGCGGGTAGCTGACAGTCATAACATCTGCGGGCAACCGAAATAGAACCTCCACGTCCTCTAGCATGATGATAGCCTCACGATAGGCAGATGAAATGTGTGCGCCTACGGTCACCACTGCTATATCATAGTCGTGATTAGGGGCCAGTCGAACTGCAACCGAGCGATCTCTATAATCCTGCAAAACCTCGTCCGCTCAAGGCGTCTAACTGTACGGGGATGAAGTGGGTGGTCCCTAATGAAATTCCAAAGATCGTCTATACGTCTGGGGTAGAAGGATCTGGGACAGAAATTGTCCTTCCTGGATGTGTGAAGACCTATGGCCACCCTTGAGCAATAGCAACTCTCGAACAGCAGGTTCAGGATGCATGGGGGAAGCTCCATGATGATGTCTGTAAATTAAACAATATTAAATAAAGTATTTTTCTCTTTAATCGTTTAACATCTTTAAATTTATTACGATATATTTTATTTAATATTTGATCGATAAATATTCTATATTATTACTTAGGTTGATAAATTTGAATATTATTATTTTATATGTTAGTTTCTTACATTTTTTTAACTAAAATTCAGCATGGTTTTGTTTGAACTGTCATCTTTTTTCAGATATTTTTGGGTTATAAGAAAATTAAATATTTAATTTTCATAACTAATTAACATATATTTAATAATTATTCATTGATAAATTTTCTATATTAGTATTTTATATGTTGGTTTCGTACATTTTTTTATTAAAATTCGACAGGCTTTTGTTTGAACTGTCATCTTTTTTTCATATATTTTTGGGTTATAAGAAAATAAAATATTTAATTTTCATAGCTAATCACGATATATTTACTAATTATTCATTTTAAAATACTATAAACTTAATACTTAATAATATTCAGTTTACTTCATTCGTAACGATTTGTTTGTTAACTTTTATATTTCACCCAAAAATCTGGCAGCGTCTCTTTTGTACTGTCAACTAATTATTTTATTATTCATATCTAATATTTAATTGTTATCCAGTACTCTATCGGGGTTAGTTAATGAGGGCATGTAGTTTTTATTCTAGACTAAAGAATCCTAAAGAGCACTAAAGTCTCACTACTCTAAATGGTCATAAACAACAGCAACTAACATAAACCAAAGTTATTATCAGTTTTAATAGGCTAAAGGGCACTACATAACAATAAAAGGCACAACATAAAACTAAAGGGCACTAAACAATAATAAAGTCACATATTATTATGTGTACAACACCAAAATCACATATAACACTAATTATTCAACAAAAGAACAATATACAATTTTCATAACTTTTTGCACATAAAAAACTAATCTGGATAAAAATAAAAATATATATATCAAAAAACAATCATAAAAAGCATACAACACAGTAAAAATAACTAATTAATCAATTATATACATGAGTTTTACTACAAAAGTGATTCGAAATACCTCTTTTTAGAATTTTTGAATTGAGAAAAATTTAAAATTTGACCACCGACACGAGCCATAAAAGAGATCCACTACACGACAACACCTTGAATCGGGTGTTAGCTCGCTAAAATAATGAGGGGACACGATTTTAGGGGACGGGTGGGCTCTAATGGAGCTTTAAGCTTTAAAAATAAGGGAGGGGGGCGTTTTTGAGGGACTGTCGCGAAAGAGAAGGACCGACCAGTTTTTAATACAGGTATAGCGCATATTCAACTTCAAGTATAGCGCATCCCGTATATGCGCTATAGCTGTATTCAGACCATGCCCATCATGTGAACACATTTATATCTGTCTTTCCAACTTCAGGTAAGTATATGCGCTATACCTATCTGTCTTCAACTTTAGATTCATGGTCTGAATGCCAGTATTGAATATGAGACTGTATAAATCAGCCTAGGGCTGTGTACGGATCGGATTTAGCACATTTCGGATTCGAATTTTGGATTTCGGGTTCTAGAAAATGCAATCCGAATCCGATCCGAATTATATCGGATCGGATTCGGATTTTAAAGTTTGGATCGGATCGGATTTCGGATCGTAAATGCCTCAATGTTGCAAACTAATATGTATATTTTCTTTGTAAAAGAGGCAATGCATTAAGAAAAATTCATGTTTATACAATTATGAGAGTACTATGGTGCCAATATAGCTAACTCTAGCAATTGTAAAGGTAATAACTTGGAGGAAGATGTAAAGAAAGTACTGACTATCCGAAATTAAAGTGTGGTATTTATACATTGCCTAATAATTTCGGATTTCGGATTGGATCGGATTAAAATATACCAATCCGAATCCGATCCGAAATCCGAAATTTTTCCAAACACAATCCGAAATCCGAAATTGAATGGATCGGTTCGGATTTCGGATATCCGATCCAAATGAACAGCCCTAAATCAGCTGAATATGTCTATTTGTAATCTTCAAGAAAACGGTGTCAATCTTGAACAGCAGTTGACTTAATTATGTGATAAATAAAAACATGACAGGTTCATGAATTTGAAATCAAATCGAGTCTTTAGACATCAGTAGAGTGAAGCTACAAGAACAAGTTGAATCAATCTGTAGGTTTCCTTTACATACACAACTGAATACTCTCTTAGCCTCTTGCAGTGCTAAACCAACGCCTCAATCTGAAGCTAGTCGAAATCAACTATCCGAAATCCTCACTATCCATATAGTTCCATTTAGACATGTCTCAATCTAGTATTCAATTATTTAGGTTCACCAACACTGAAAGCTATCTACATTTTCTATTAATATACATCCTAACAAAGATTAACTCCTAGTTAAGCATACCAACATGACTAAGTCTTAATCCCAACTAAGTATCGTCTATCAAAAACAGTATTTGAGATGACTAAGAAAAATCCCAACCAAAAACTTTAAACATTGTTGGACAGTCATTCAAATCTGCTCCCCAAGATGTCCGTATATATCCTCAAAACAGAGGCAGAAAAAAGCACATGAGGAAGGACATGAGTATTCACATTTTCATCAGAAGTACAGTTCCTAAGTTAATCAGTCTGAACAAAAAGACCTTTTAAGTAATTATAGGAGAAGACCCGTGAATCAACTTAAAATAGTGTTCTCTTCCCCTATAGTCGTTCACAGTAGTGTCCAAAAACATATACAACAGCGAAGACAACAAAGATGTTAGTATCTAGTATCTAGCTTCAAACTTGAAGCAAAATTCTGAAGCCCTTGAGCTTTTGCAAAATGAAGCCCACCATATCACCGTTCCGCCTTAATAAAATGTGCAGTAAGTAGTTTCGATACTCCAAATCCCGTGAAGGTATCAACAGCAAATAGTTCTTTCAACTTCTCATCACATATTATTTTCCTCTTGTCAGACGGATCCTTCAAAATAAACAAAGAAAACTTTAGCGAATGCCGAACTTCCATAAAGTTTATGCTAAGCAATCAGACCACAACATAAATCATAGAATTGAATCTGGAAATGCAATTTCTGTCCATCAACCAAACATGTTTGGAAGCTTTCTCAAGAAAACTCAAAAGGAAATGTTAAATGCTTATGTTGTCAGGCGCTAATGAATTGTCAGTGTTCCTTCCTCATATATAAGAAATTTGCGCCCTGTTACATGCTCATCCAAAGTTCCATCTAGATGCAATGTTAAGTTCCCTAGTTGAGAATCCTCCACTTACTGAATTGACTCTCTTGCTTCTCATAATATACTGACCCAAAGAAAATAAAATTGTTTGATTAAGTCAGCTGGCTGGATAAAATACTTCCACTGTCTAAATGAAGGCGCTTTAACACATGAAGAGAGTTTCCTCATCTACTCGTCAGATAATAAAGTTGGTGATAGAACAAAAAGAAATGCAAGGCAAGCATAAAGAATGTACCTAGGCAATTATTTATATATTTTAGATCAATGCTCAAGCAACATTCTGAAATTAATTAATTTACGACATTTTAAAGCAAAAACAGACCATTGGTAATATGATAAGAAAAAGTAATGTAAGTGGGGACAAGCGAGCATGCATGACTTTGTCGTTTCTGACTTTGTAAATTCTATACATATCTTTCTTTTTATAATGGAAGTGTCCAAGACAACTTGCACATACTAGACTATTTTACGGGATACTTGCTACCTCCCACCAACACATATAACAGATAACTCTACTCACCAAACCTTAGTCAGATCATAAGAAATCACTACTTATCTTACATGCCAAAATGGCGATGCAATTAAATAACATAAATTTTTGGATGGACTAACAGGAGGAGGTAACAAAGGTGGAACTGAAAGAGGAATAACGGAGAATTCCCTTGTTGGTCACGAAGCGTGACGGGGAAGTAACCAAACTTGTGCAGAAATGAAGAAGCATATTCGCTATTCTTCGCATTGCTGAACCCAACATAGTAAATATGTTGGAGGCACCCAAGAGGGTTGCCAAGTGATCAATTAAACCTTGGAGATCATGGTTCAAATCACATCGGAGACACATAACGCTAGGTGATTTCTTCTCATCTGCTTAAGCCTTGGTGGATAGAGTTACTAACTCTATCGGTAGGAGGTAGCAGGTACTCGATGGAATAGTGTACGTGCGCACAAGCTAACCCCGACACCACCATTATTAAAAGAACAAAAAAATATATGTTGGAGATCCTTAGGGAGCAAACTCTGAAAACAAACATGACCTGATTGAGTGACAATTCATGTCTTTGATGTCCCTCAAAACACTTCAATTTTTTGGTTAAAGTCCAGCATTGGTTAACAACATGGGTTGCAGTCATATTATATGTTGGATAATCCTCCCCTTATAGGTTAGCTTTTGGGTTGAGCTGACCCAATGCCAATATAAATTCAGACCCATCCCTGCTTCTTTTTACATCTTTCCTTGTGCTGAGGGCCTATCGGAAACAGCGTCTTTACCTGCTCAGGTTAGAGGTAAGATATGCTTACACACTACCCACCCCAGATCCCACTTGTAGCATTACCCTGGGTTTTTGTTGTTGTTGAATCCAGACCGATCCCTGATGTTGGGTTATCCCGTGTCCCAGATCTTCAGTCCTGCACCTAGGGAGGAGAGTTGAAGGCATGGATTGTAGTCTCTTTGTAGGGCTTTGGACAATTCATTTTCTTAACAATTTGATAAAAAATTAAATTCTTGAGAATAGTTCTCTCTTCCAGAACTACTTGAAACTGACTTATTGCTTTCTAAAATCAGATCTTTCGAGGTAATGACGCTAGACACCTATACGGGCTACATGCGTTTACAACCTATCACTAGGTATTGCAAGAAAGCTATTTTGTGTAGCAAATGAAAGGATTCAAGAACCCGTACCTGTCTAAATCAAGCAACATTTAAGTATATATCTGTTACCAGCAACACTGAATATGACTAAGCGCAGAAAAGGTTGAGCACCTACCGCAAGCCATATAGAGAATGACCTAGCTGAAGTTGCAATATTAAAGACACACTACATTGACCTTAAAGCTAGTTTTTAAAATTCAGGAATAAAAAGAAAAAGAAAATGTTAATTCAGTGGAGAGAAATTAGAACAGATACCACAAATTAATGTCTACCTGCAAGTTATTTTGCTTAATGTAATCCCAAATTCTTTTAACAACATTGCCTCGTGGCAGTTCACTCTCTCCTGTACCGAGGAACTTTATCAAGGCATCAGAAAGCTGGAGTGGAGCAAGAATTCCAGAGTTGTGTCGCTTTTCCTTTCTCTTTGGCTCATCTGAATCTATTATCAAATATACGAGGGATCAAATTTATTGTTAACAAATTGTGCATTGTGTATGGACAAAAATAGAACTATGTATGAATCAAAATTTATCAGCAACAAAAGACAATGTAGGAACAGACAACAACCCTTTAATATTTTTAAATGTAAATCATGAATTGAAATAAAGTTGCACGGATAAATACTACCACGGCCATCTAAGAAACTAAAACAAGTTTTTTGGCATAAGGACAGTAAGCAGAAACAACTTTCACAGCTGGGAAAAGAAATTGTCTGAATAGTAGCTGAAGCTAAGTTATTACCTTCATCCTCCTCTTGCTTCTGCCGCTTTTTCTTTGCTGTAGAACTTTTTTCCTTCGCAGTAGAATTTAACGAACCGGAAGTTGTTATTGTGGAAACTGATTCATAGTCACATAGAGGTGACAAGTGGAAAATTAGAAATGCAAGACTTCACACATGCCGAGAATTAATCATTCAACAGGATTTTAGTTGTTAAACCCAAAGGCCAAACCAACAAGCTGTAACATCAGCTAATATTACATACATAAGATTAATGTTTACTCAAATAGTATTATTGATTTACATGCTGACCACAAGTTGGAATTAAGACAAAGCATCCTACATGAGGAAACATTCTATCATTCTTCATCCCAGCTAATATTACGTTCTAAGATTACTGTTTCCTCATGTATTATTACTGACTACAAGCTAACCTTGGGCTGCGACACAGAAAAGGTTCATAATTGCATAGAATGACAAATGAAGAGAAAAGAAGTTACGAAGAAATAAGGTGGCCACAATATGACATGAAAACTAGTACAGAATGTACTTTTCAGGAGCTTGTAGAAACCCACCTTACTTTCAATAGTTAAGAATCAGAATTCAGTCTGCTAAAATGTCTGATTTCTACATGATCAAAAAGCACAATACAGTATTACATGGCAGAACATTAAAAAGCCAACAGTATACAAACACAAATCTAGATTGCAGCCTCTCCAGAAACTAAGCAATTAATCTGAGAGCAGTTGCAGCAATACTTTATAAGAATTGAAGATAAGTTAGTAAAAGCATTATTTAGCAAGAAGCAACACAAAACCGATCTATGTACAAAATTACCCAAAGGGGAAGAATCAAGTGTCAAAGAAAAGTTTACCAGAAAGTATTCAGCAAACCAAGGGGAAAAAAGAGGGAAAAAAAAGGAAAAAGAAAGAATGAAGAGAAGCGTCTCCATACCACCATCAGAATCCAAGGGCCAGATATGCTTTGCCAGGGCCTTGTTCATTTGAAACATGTCTATTTTATCCACACCAAAAAGCTCCCGTAACGTGTCATCACAGTTTATATTCCGCCTATTTGACGGCTCTTGCAAATCATTTTCACGAATATAGTTCCACATTCTCTTCACCACCTTCATCGAGCATTTGTGAGGATTTAGTTCATGCACAATAATATCAATGGCAATGGAGGCTTTTAAAGAAGACAGAAGCATGTAGATTTGTGATACCTCAGTCCTTGCAAGTTCTGCTTCCCCAGTAATTTTTTGAAGTTGTGGAGAAAGGCTACATACTTTGGTAAATCCACCAGCTTTCCTTTTAACATTTTCATTCTTCTTCCCAGACCTAATAGGATTTAGTGTACCATTAGTTCAACCAGTGTGGTCTAAGACTAAAATAAAAAGATCCCCTTAACGGGCAAAAAAGCAATTAATTTTTTTTCAAGCACAATCATTCAGATACTCATATTTTCTCTCCCAACTCAACAAGCCCAGATTCATAGCTGATGAAATATAATGGTAATAATTATTTTCGGCAAACATTAGAAGTTCTGGGTCAACAGGTTTGATACATGAGATTTGTGAGATATCTGTAATGTTGTGCTGAAGGACAATGACATGATGTGCGCATAACCAAAAGAGCGATGAACCAGCTTAGCATCACTGATTAGCAAATATCACTTCATCCTTTTGGTATTAGCATTTTTCTCTATTGATAAGAAACTTTCTTTCATTAGTTTAAATATCATCTAAACTTAATAACACCATATAATGCAGATCCGGACATGAGAAAACATGTCGCACAACCACCAAAGTAAACTACTCACATGCACACACATGATCAATACCCCTGGCTATATAGGGGTGACTTCTCCCAGAGAGGAGAGAGCATTCTCTCTGCAAAACAAACTGAAGTTCCACCAAGATAAACTATCAGGTCATGAAAGGGGAAATATAAAGTCACATGTCATAAAAGGGAGGTTCTGACCATACAATCCACCTAAGCTTTCTGATTGTGACTATTTGGAAGGAAAGAAGCAAGATTTTGGTCACTATTTTGTTTGGTGTCTACTTTAGATCTTCCTAGCTGTTTCGTAAGATGTCAACTTTAGATTTTATTTAAGACTGCTATTCCTCTTCTTTTACACTTTGCCTGAGGGGTCAATTGGGTGGATCATAGATGAAAGGACATAGGATGGAAACAATGAGCATCGTATATTTTGACTTAAGCTGCAATATGTTTCGTAATTCTTATGTACTCCTTTCCTACCCATTTTTCAAGCCAATCAACATATCAGAGATTTTCCATTCTTTTTCCTTTTATTTTTTGGTTTGCGTCTACTTTCTCTTAATACGAGGAATTGATCTTCTTTTCTCCTAGCCTATTACAAGCCAAGTAAATTTCTCGATTTCATTCATTTTACACATTCTTCAATTAACACATGCATGGATTGGCTATAGTTTGCATAACTTCTTCCAGGAGATTCTTATGCAGGTTTCTGGCAGTATATCTGTAGCAGTCATGAGAAAGAATGATAGCAGAAGCAGCTAACGCCTCTGCAAACAAGAGGAGGAACAAGCAATAATCTCTCAGGCTAATGCAATCCTGAGATACTATATTTACTTTTAATTTTTTTTTAAAAGTAACATTAATACCCTGGCCCAACACCAATTAGTATTATTTAACATCACTGGAAAAGCGCCCTTCACTTTGACAATCTCAATAGCAAATGGGGGTCACAGTTCAGTGATGGTAGGCTATAATTGTGTATTTTGGTCACTAATTGCACTCTAATTCGCTGCACTTCACTAATGTTTGAGCTTTAAATGATATTAATTTGCACTGAGTGTGTATTTTATGCTTCGCAGGAGCAATTCCGAGCTACAATGAGGTTATGGAGCTTATTTGAGCTATCATGGAGCTTTGAAGTCTGAGTAAAAGCTTATGGAGTAATTTGGATCAACGGATAATAGCGAACTCAAAAAGAAGAACGAAGAAGTGAGCAAGAAGTTGCTCAGGTGCGCGGACACGCACTGGGCACGCATGACAAGCAGAAACTAGCCAAAGTGCGCGGTCACCTGCCCAGGTGCGCGGCTGTGCACGACTGTCCGGAAAATTTTCCCAAATCTAATTTGGTAATTTCGGAGGCGACTTCCCTTGACCTATATGAAGCCCAGCTCGTCTAAAAGAGGGTATCTTGAATTTTTAGAGCAACTTTTGAGGGAGAAGAGGCACGGAAGCAACGGGAAAGCAAGATACTTGATCCAATTCGCTCAATACGAAAGTTGGTTTGAATTTGGGAATTGTAATGTCTTCTTGTTCTTCTAATACCCTTGCTATGAATATTTTCTCCGTTATGGAGTAATTCTCCTCAAGGTTATTGACGGATGTTGTGAATTGACTATCGTTTTGGGTTTTACTCTATGTTAATTGCCCGAATCTATTGAATGAGTTATTAATTGAATTGCAAGGCTTATTGTAGTTTTACTTTAATCAAAAGAGAAGTTTGCTGCTATTTGCATTGTACCATCTTATTTGGGTTGATTTTACGCCTCTTCTAGGTAATCTAAAGAGCTTAAAGAGTTATCCATTAACCCAGTTTAGGAGAATAACCGAGAGGTGTTCTTAGAAAGATCACTCATTCACTATTTTAGTGCATATGTTCATAGGACCTGTTATTAGGTTAGCTAAAGGAATCAAATTTATTCGGAAGAAGGATTGGAATCCCTGAAGTAGCCTAATCATCTGTTGAAATCGAAAGAGTCAATAGAAGTTAAGAATGAATTTAGCACAGAGTTACCCAGAACAATAGTTGCTCACATATCTTGTCATCACCCTTACTTCTCGTCACCCGTACTTCTCGCACTGATATTCCATCGTTGTTACTGATCATTAGTTTCTTACCGTTGATAATTTTAGTATTATTTGTAGTCGATAATAACATAAATCAAAAGGTTTATTATCCTGGATAGTGTTGAGCTGAAGAATTAATAGAACATTATTGAAATCAGTCCTTGTGGAGACGATTTAATACTATACTATCTTTGACTAGCGAGCCTACGTTTTGTACACCAGTTTTGCGCTCGTCATTAGGCCTTCAATAAGCAGTGAACCTCAAGCAAATCATAACACAATCTAACTACTGTAACATATTTGGTTAATAGAAAAGGAAGTGACAGAAACATAAGGATGACAAATTAAGCAAAGACTACAACCTTGACAACAACAAGAACTATTTGTAATCAAAGGAGACAGTAGCAAATAATCACAAGATTTCGACTTTCTAACTCCCCCCCCCCCCCCCCCCCAAACTGGTCACCTCCCTACCAACCCCGGAATCTTTTCATCCTTCATATAACTCATTGCAATTTGTGGTCCATGAGCCTATAGACACCGCCAGGCAAAAAATACACCCAAAGGTTCAACTGCCCAACATAAGACAAAATACGGGCACCGGAAAACTGATAATCATCCAAGAAGACACAGACGAATACAAGAATCAATCAATAGATCAAGTACGCCTAAATCCCAGATCAATAGGGTCAAGTATATGAATTCTCTACATCCGTTCAGCTCTATGTGGGCCAACTTCACATTCATTCATGTACTATAACTATCTTTTCAGATGCTGGCAACTTACTGCAATGTTTCTCCTTCATCTTTTTTTTTCTTTTGAACAACAATAGACTAAATGCAATCTTCCTCCATTATCTATGCATGTAACCAGCTATACAAAACTCATATAGGCGGAGCTGACGTGAAGACAACCCAAACAAGCAAAGAAGCAAGCCCGGGGTACTATCATTTTTTTCTTTCAGAACGTAATATCTTTTACTAAAAACAGCACGGTTGAATTGCTATTTCAAGAATACAGAAATATGTATCCAAATTTCAGTGGAACAAAACACTAGGTTATTTCTTCACATCTGTCTAAACCTTAGTGGACATAATTACCCGGTACTTGTGTTGGTAAGAGGTAGCAAGTACAAGGTGAATTAGTCGAGTTGCGCTCAGGCTGATATTGACACCACCGTTAAAAAGAACTTAGAAATATGTATCATTAGCAAGAAATCCCTTAACTATGCAGTGTACTAGTATAACATCTATTCTAAGCTATTACCTAGTAGTATATCTTTTTTTTTCACAGAAGAAATGCAAAAGGAAAATGAAATATCGCATGCATGATTGTAACAATGCCGTCTTAAAATAGAAGGAACAGAATGTATCATTTAACATTTGAACAAGGCATAAAAAACACATGAACATCAAATGAACATATATTTAAATTTCACATACTTTTTCTTAGAACTTCTTCGTTTTACTTTAGTAACAGCTTCAGAATCCTCTTGCTCTTCTTCTTCTTCTTCCTCCTCCTCCTCCGCTGCATCTTCTTCTTGGTCACTCACTTCCGCCGGTGGTCCGTCATCGACTTCTTCGTGCATTTCTCCTTCATTTTTCTGCTGTTCAAGTTGAAACTGGCTTTCAAGATAAAGATCAACTTGTTCTCGGATGAAGGCTTTTTTATCGGATAAATCGATACCGAAGTCCTCTTCGAGCTTTCGTCGGACGGCAGTGGTGGTGGTGGTGGTGAGGTCGGAGGTGCTTAGGAACTCACGCAGCCGGCCGACGAGCTCCGAGTCCGATACCATTTCCTCTGGTTTGGGTAAAGTTAGGTTTGAATGTTAGAAAGAGAGGAGAGAGGAAGATGGATGACTCGGTGATATGAAATGGCAATTTTGGGGCTGAGGTGGAGTAAAGCGGAAATTTGCCGTGGATTTGGTGGGGTAACGTCTAACACGTGGGTCTCGGGTAGCAACAACGAGGGCATTTCTGGAAGAATGTAAATTTTCTGCACCTGAATAAAGATATATGCTCCATTTCTAGTAAAAATTTTCCGTCCAATGTAAATTTGTCTTATTTTAGCAAGTTACACGTTCTCTTTTCTAATGGATTTTACCAAGTACAAATGGATTAGGCTTATGAGATAGGTGGGTATAGCCTAATGGTAAAAATTTATTTATACCTAATTAATAGCAGCATAATATATGTATATATTATTGAATTTTTATTTAATTATAGTTAATATAATTTTACTTTGTTAAATTATTTAATAATAATATGTGGTATAGCTCGCGTATAAACATTAACGTGATTAAGCTATACAAAACAAATAGAGAGAGAAAATTGAATAAGTTTGAAAATATGTTTTCGTATTAAGCTCACAATTACTAACACAGTATAACAGTAGAAATAACAAACTTATTTTTAGTGATCTAAATTTTATGTCAAGCTAAGATATTAGATATTTTTTTCTATTATCGTGAATATATACTTGTGGTAATCATTTTCGCTGACACAGAGGTATTCTCAATTGACAAATTCACCCTCGCCTTTCTTTAGTGTGGGGCCACTAGGCTTGGTATTTCACGTGCTCTAAGAGCGACCCAGCGTTGCTTTTTATCAAGGCCAAATATAAAATTGCTCGGTCGCTCAAAATTAATCGGATTTGCTAGTGAAAAAGTATATGCAATATATATATAGAATATTATTTACTCTTAAAATCAAAAATTAAATCTATAATGTAGTTTTAAGGATACGTAATTTTACCTAATATCTATTTATATTTATATTATATTAAAAACACGAAGATCCTTAGCAAAATGATGTTCGCCTTTTTTATTCTTTAAAAATAGAGTTTACATTCGATAAAATATTAAATTTAGTTATTCTCCTAATATGTAGGAATACTCATTTAATTATTTCCTTATATAAAGGAATATTCATTTAATTATTTTCCTAATATTTAGGACTACAAAATCAACTAAAATTTATAGATTACATTCTTCCTTATTTGGATTACGTAGGAAAATTTAATATTTTGAACTTCAAAAATAGTAACATTTTATTTTATATAATTTTTACACTTAAATGATATAAATGGAAAGAAAAGAAAATAATTAAAAATACTAACCAAATATGATGTAACCACATGGTATTTAGAAGGTTATCCCTTTGAACAGATACCAAAAGTTCAATCAAAAAAAAAAGAGGACTTACGACGTTCTTGGAAGATGACGGAGTAATTTATTTATGTTTTGATTTAGGTGAAATTCTTTTCTATACTAAAATACTTTATAATTTACTATACCATTTCCCACTCATTTGATTTTCTTACAATTTGACAAAAGAATTTTTATTCGATAGAATATAATTATAATAAAATATTTAAAATTTGGTATGATCTAATATTAAGAATTTAAATCAATAAAATATAATTTATATCTTTTATTGTTGAAAATAAATAATTACGTATTTGGAATAGCTAATTAGCAAAAAAAAATTATTTTTCAAATTCATCATACAAGTAAAAATATATTTAGGTTGACAAAAATCTTGGCTTAAATAGATATATTTCAATAAAAAGGACCACCGATGATGAAAGAAATTAGAAAATAAAGTCGAATCAATTATAATATAGTATTAAAAATTAACTTGGTTAAAATTCAAAATAGAAGAAATAAGAATGAAATAATAAGTATTCAAAATAAGTTGACATTTATTATTATTTTTATTTTTCATCTATTCCACTAAATGGCCCTCTATAATTTTTTTTTATACGTAATAAGTTATTGGTTGTAAAATACACATTCAATATTAGTCAGTTTTAGACATTATATTATTACTAAATTATTCATTTTTTCCTATAAACTATATGACCTAGCCGATTATTCCAATAGTTATAAAAGAAATATACTATTTTTTAAAATTAGTTTTAACATGTTCTTCATATATACATATTTTACTATTTTACATGTTCTTCATATATACATATTTTACTGATTGACGCTAAACACACGTGCAATGCACGTACAGTAAAGCTAGTCAATTGATAAATATGATAATTAATAATATAAAGTAGCAATAAAGTAAATCAAACCAGTGTTGAAATGCAATTCAGCTCTCGAGCTAGTGTGCCCCCGAACTAACTGATACTAGAATAATGACGTACAAAGCAAATGGATGAACAAGATAGTATAAGCGAGAGAAAGTGTTATATTGCTTTTATATGTGATAATAAGGTGATCTACAAATGATTAAAAAAACCTTTTATATAGTAGAGGAATACTACTTATGGTACGATTCTAATTACAGAAGAAAATCCCATGATTAGCTAAATAACCGTTCTTGATTTGATCCGTTCTGAGATTTCAGCCATGATCCTCAACCAGTCACGGATATCTCGCATTTCCGTTATTATGTTATCTTCAGTCTTGCTCGATGTCTATCTCATTTGTTCTCGATTACTACTGGTCTCTATTTCGACAAGTACCCTCGAATCCCGATCTTGGTACCTTATCCTCATGCCTCGGTCTGATCTATTACGGGGCCGATCTTCGATCCATTCCCCTGGTCTCGGTTAATCAGTAAAATCGGGTGGGCCCAATTTTAACCGTATACAGATAGTCCCATCCTTTCTTGGAGTGTAATGACAAGAAACGAATTGAGCATTCGATTTTTACCTCGACCTGTCATGACGTCATCACTGTGACGTAAGCGACAGATGTGACCGAAACGTCCCGTCGGTACAGTTTCCCAGGTTATTAATGTGTGTCAGTTGGCATTCGGCCACTAGCAACTTTGAACCGTCGACGTGAAACCCATAAATAGGTCTCATTTCCACACTTTCAAACTTTAATTTCAACTCCTTCTATTCTAACCTTCAAAGTTCTTCGCGTTTTCAAGTTCTTCATCTGCGAATCTACAAGTTCCACCGTCAACCTTTTCAGTATACCAAATCTTATCATCTTCATCTATCTTTAACCTCAAAACCAAATGGCGAAAACATCAAAGACGGTGCCTCAAAAGAAAACTGCTTCATCCTCACAACCGGTCGGCGGGAAAGCACCGGTGGAACCACGCCTTGAGGAATGTATTCCTGGGGGGTGCGTTATCAGTTCCTATTTCAAGATCGAGAAAACCTCATCGGTCCTCGGTCGTTGTGAGCTGGTACCGAGATACATATTCTCGGTCACTGAGAATTTTCTCGAAAAAGTGTAGAAGGATTGCAACTGGCAGAACAAAGAGGTCGTGATACCGGCCCCTGAGAAAGATATTACCGCCCACGTGGAAGGGTTCTTGAGTGTTGACACTTACCCTTTCACGTTGGGTCCCCTCGACCCAATCATCGTGGACTTCTGCAAAAAGCACCAGGTGACCTTCGAGCAAATCCACCCCTCCTTCTGGAGAATCATAATATTGCTTTGATTCTTCTCGAGCAAAGTCGACGGGCTCCCCTTCACCCTCGACCACCTCATCAAGCTATACAGCCCCCGGCTTTATCGAGGTGGGCTAATAAAGTTGTCGGTCTGAGTGACTTGGAAATTTGAGGAAGGATTCGGGCGAAGCATCGAGTCTCTTCAATGAGGCACAACAAGCTCTGGCCTACCTCCCCTCGTCGATATCACACTTGTGTATATTTTTTTTCTTCCTGTCTAATTTCTTTTCTTTTATCTGTGTAGGCCTCAGTACTTCATCAAGAGTCCTTTTTCATATCCCGAGCAGAGTTGAGCCGATACGAGGCCGATCTTCAAGGGCATACCAAGGAGAAGAATGCTCTTAAATTTCTCAGCGGGCAAAAACAAGAAGAAATCAAGGACCTCCAAGTTGAGCTAGCCGCGACTCAAAGAGAACAAACCGACCTGACCGAGCAGATAATAAAAATCTTAGAAGCCCATGGCATCGGTTCGAGAATGATGGCTAACAATTCGATCTCACAGGTCCAGCAGAATGTCACGACCCAAGCCGATGGGCCGCGACGGGCACCCGGGACCTTACTCAACCGAGTACCAACATAACGTATTTTTTCATGTCATACTATCATAGATAACTGAGCCGGAAGGCTGCCGTGAGATAAGTAGAATACAACATGTGATACTGACTTATACATTAGACATATGGGCCTATAAGAGAAAAGTAACCACTCGTATACTGAACATAGGCTGACAAGGCCATACAATCTTTTACGTACATGATATCTGTCTACAAGCCTCTAAGAACACATAATTTTCATAAAGGCCGGGACAGAGTCCCGCCATACCAAACAATACACGTCTAAATTNACCTTTTTATATATATATATATATATATATATATATATATATATATATATGACGTCGTCTGGTCATGGGTCAATGTACATGTATAAATGAATGCAATGTATGAGACATATGTCAACAAAATCTCCCGGAACGTCATAAGACCATTTTACCTCTGATTAATATCATAAAATAAACCTTATCAGCTTACGTATTTCTGAGAACCATGAACACACGATAGAACAATAAGACATATGGGGAATCAAGAACATAGGACCTCTAGTATTTCTATGAATAGAGTCATTTATGAAAATTGTGCATTTGTTCGTTTCGTTTGTGACATATAGATCATGCCAAAAGAAATAAGGGATAGTCCTAACATATCTGAGCCGCTTCTCTTGATAATCCCTCTAACACACGTCAATTGTGACAACACATAATCAGCGGATCGAAGTAGGGAAAAATCTGTATCCTCCAATCTCTCAATTGATATGAACATCTAGGCAAAAATATCTTCGATAACATAGTATTGCCAACCAAAAGTATGACACAAGATTCTGAATTAAAATTCTTCTTTAAAAAANTACATATTCTCGGTCACTGAGAATTTTCTCGAAAAAGTGTAGAAGGATTGCAACTGGCAGAACAAAGAGGTCGTGATACCGGCCCCTGAGAAAGATATTACCGCCCACGTGGAAGGGTTCTTGAGTGTTGACACTTACCCTTTCACGTTGGGTCCCCTCGACCCAATCATCGTGGACTTCTGCAAAAAGCACCAGGTGACCTTCGAGCAAATCCACCCCTCCTTCTGGAGAATCATAATATTGCTTTGATTCTTCTCGAGCAAAGTCGACGGGCTCCCCTTCACCCTCGACCACCTCATCAAGCTATACAGCCCCCGGCTTTATCGAGGTGGGCTAATAAAGTTGTCGGTCTGAGTGACTTGGAAATTTGAGGAAGGATTCGGGCGAAGCATCGAGTCTCTTCAATGAGGCACAACAAGCTCTGGCCTACCTCCCCTCGTCGATATCACACTTGTGTATATTTTTTTTCTTCCTGTCTAATTTCTTTTCTTTTATCTGTGTAGGCCTCAGTACTTCATCAAGAGTCCTTTTTCATATCCCGAGCAGAGTTGAGCCGATACGAGGCCGATCTTCAAGGGCATACCAAGGAGAAGAATGCTCTTAAATTTCTCAGCGGGCAAAAACAAGAAGAAATCAAGGACCTCCAAGTTGAGCTAGCCGCGACTCAAAGAGAACAAACCGACCTGACCGAGCAGATAATAAAAATCTTAGAAGCCCATGGCATCGGTTCGAGAATGATGGCTAACAATTCGATCTCACAGGTCCAGCAGAATGTCACGACCCAAGCCGATGGGCCGCGACGGGCACCCGGGACCTTACTCAACCGAGTACCAACATAACGTATTTTTTCATGTCATACTATCATAGATAACTGAGCCGGAAGGCTGCCGTGAGATAAGTAGAATACAACATGTGATACTGACTTATACATTAGACATATGGGCCTATAAGAGAAAAGTAACCACTCGTATACTGAACATAGGCTGACAAGGCCATACAATCTTTTACGTACATGATATCTGTCTACAAGCCTCTAAGAACACATAATTTTCATAAAGGCCGGGACAGAGTCCCGCCATACCAAACAATACACGTCTAAATTATATTAACCAAACAAGTAACTCCGAAGCAAATGGAGCGCACCAACATCTTCCGCTGAGCTGATAGCCTACGTGGAGGGCTCTCGAACTATCTATCGGGACCTACGGGCATGAAACGCAGCGTCCCCAGGTAAAAGGAACGTCAGTACGAATAATGTACCGAGTATGTAAGGCACATAAATAAGTACATAACAGGCATGGAATAAATATAGAGCAAATGACTCAACCTGTAAGTCTGGATAACTCTGTAAATCATGAAATAATTATAGTGTCATGCATATGCGTATGAATGTCATGTCGTGCATAATTACATGTTTCATAACATCATCAGGCCTCTGAGGGCATCCCATCACATCATCTCGGCCACTGTGGGCNTATATATATATATATATATATATATGACGTCGTCTGGTCATGGGTCAATGTACATGTATAAATGAATGCAATGTATGAGACATATGTCAACAAAATCTCCCGGAACGTCATAAGACCATTTTACCTCTGATTAATATCATAAAATAAACCTTATCAGCTTACGTATTTCTGAGAACCATGAACACACGATAGAACAATAAGACATATGGGGAATCAAGAACATAGGACCTCTAGTATTTCTATGAATAGAGTCATTTATGAAAATTGTGCATTTGTTCGTTTCGTTTGTGACATATAGATCATGCCAAAAGAAATAAGGGATAGTCCTAACATATCTGAGCCGCTTCTCTTGATAATCCCTCTAACACACGTCAATTGTGACAACACATAATCAGCGGATCGAAGTAGGGAAAAATCTGTATCCTCCAATCTCTCAATTGATATGAACATCTAGGCAAAAATATCTTCGATAACATAGTATTGCCAACCAAAAGTATGACACAAGATTCTGAATTAAAATTCTTCTTTAAAAAAAGGGAAACGATACTTTTGGAAATCCATCTAATGTCTTTAACACTAAAGTATTAGCAGCTAGCTCTTTTGGATAATGAATAAAACAGTAGGAATTGGTTATGAGAGCTTGTATAGTTATATAACAAAAAGAGAACTTATCTTAGTTGGTGATGACTTAGCCAAGAACCCCTCAAATATGTGCCACCTTTCTTCATATCATATGAGTCACTTGGTGACTTTATTAATCATTCACGGGCTGCCACGTGGGGGCCTTTGTCCCCACTTATTAGTTATCCACAAATCTTTAATTACATGGTTAATATCTCATTAAACCAATAATTAACCAATTACCCACATAATTAAGAATTATCTCAAATTACTTAGAATACTACTCCATTTTAACACACCTTATATATCTTACTATCATGGTCATGGGGTACCTTGTATGGTACTAGTTCATAAATATCGGGTATTTTAGCTCGGGCCATATATTATCCCAAATTATCAAACCTCAACGAAATTCATTTTCTTCGATTTGCATACTCTCTCACCTTCACGAATTTACTCATCAATCGTTTGAAATAGCATAATACTTATAATATCAAAATAATCTCATTCCCGAACTTATGTCGATTAACATACGATGAAACTTTAACATACAAAAATGCGGGATGTAACATCTCATTTCCGAGCTTCTATCAATTTATTTATGGCGTACTTTACGTACGAAAATATGGAGTGTAACATCATTCCCCCCTTTGGAACATTCGTCCTCGAATGTTGACTGATGCACTTATCATTTTCATGACTTATGCCTTCCGCATACTTTAGTACTCTCCTTGCCATCTGGACAACTGTTTTATGAATAATTCTAAAGGCCAGGGCATTCTCCCCTTTAGGCCTTTTTCTCTCACCATGACTTGTGGTCGGAATCCTTCCAATCTCGTAACTGTTGCTAAATTTTGTCATGCAGCCTGTACGACTTCTTCCTATTATGTGAGCCTATGCGACTCTTCTCTCCTCTTTCCTCTAGCTTTTGGCCAACATCCAGGCCTCACTTTGTGAACATACTAAATTATGTCAAGTTGTCCCTCTAAGCATCATTAGCTTTACTATATCTAAGTAGGCCATTTTATACCATAACTCTTACTTCGATTTATCATTTTTGAGGTCTTCTACCAACTCCAGGTTACTCTCTGATGTTCCAAACGTCAATACCACACAAGAGGGGGGGTGATTTGTGTGGTGTCCGATTTTCGCGTGCAATATTTATAGAAGGACCAGGTTCTTCTATCTGTTCCAACTCCTACAGTTTGCGGAATAATAATTGCAGAAATAAAAGAACACAACAATTTTACGTGGAAAACACCTTGCTCAAGTCAATGAGCCAAACAACATTTACAAAATAAACTCTTTTGTAAACCTAAGGACTAACTCTAATCCCCTTGTGGCAAACTAGCCTCTAGCTACTTGCAACAATCTTCAAGTTAACTCTAACTTGAATACTCAGTACCTATTACAATTGCTTCTAGATAAAGCTGAAAGATACACTTTGTAATCAATCACCTACTACAAATAACTAGACTGAAAGATAACATGTGGAACTGGTTCTTCTAGCTGGTTTCAAGTAGCTTTTGAGTCGCACAGAAATTCTCACTCGAACTGCTTGCAAAACTTCTTTGGTAATTTTGCTCTCAATTTTTGTTTCACTTCTGTGTTTGTAGGCGCATCTGTTCAGTGAGAACACTTGACAATATATAGGATCAGTAGTTGAGAAGATATGCAAGAATTTTGATGCAACTCTTCCTTGGTGGAAGAGTTCTAGTTGATCTAAACTCCCCAGATCCTCTTCTATCTTGATTCTATCCTTACTGAATAAAAAGTCCATCTCCTATCAATTTGCAGCCTTTTCGATCAGGAGATATCTCTTCGGATCATTGATTGTTTTTATCTCATGTGTGTGATCACCTCACATGCCACCTACTCTGCGTGTCTATGTCTCAAGAGATGGACCTGGTTCAACTTTGAGTTCATTTGTCAATCTTCAAAACCATTCAGCTTCTTGATCCAACAAATTCCCCCTTTTTGATGATGACAAACTCTGTGCTTAAACCTGTAATCACTTTCAATCCAACATAGACACTTTTTATAGCATTAAGCATTTATCATAAAGCACCAGGTTTATTAGGTTATAAATATCACAATTTTCATAAGGTAAATCATCTTCCCCCTTTTGGCATCATCAAAAAGTTGCAAAGTGTTAAAATTACCTGTTTTATAACAATTACTCATTGCCACTGAGGCAACTGCAAGTGCAAACATGAATTAATCATCAAAAGTATACCAAGAATGCAGGCTATTAAAGAAAGTGAGACAAAAGTAAGAGCGGAAACAACACAATTCATTGATTTGATAATAGTTCAGGCACTAAACACAAAAAGAAATAAAGACAGTCACAACCATGAGCAAAAGAAGGTAACAACAAAAAATCCCGAACTGGGTCATAGATGGTCTAGGGACGGCACTGGACACCTAAGGCTGGGAAGGGGTGGGGGATGAGGTTTTTGCTTGGAGAAGAGAGAGCATTTGATGAAGAATCCCTTCATTCTTCTCCTTTTCCTTGGCGTGTTCAGCTTTGAGAGCATCCCGCTCAGCCTCAACTTCTGTAAGGCGGGTCTTTAATCGAAGGATTTCAGCATCCTTAACCCCACCTTCATGCACAAGTGCCCTAACCTTGTTGTTCACAGGCATTTTTCTTGATGAACCAGGTTCATCATCAGGAACATTCACAGCATAATCACAAGTCAGAAGCGTGTTCTTTCCAAAGTGATCCTTGACGGTGTCCATTTCTGCCTTCTTCACAAGCACTTTGAAGTGAGCCACCACAGTCGTTAGGATGAACCCATATGGGATAGCATGAGCCCTTGTTCCATTCACCACCCTGTCCATTAACTGAATGATGAAAGAGAGCCAGTTGATTTGTCGTCCACTTTCCAGGCATTCCATGAGAGTTAAATCCATGTAGTTTGCGATATGCCTCCTCTCTTGCCTGGGCAGCATGCATTTGTGGACAAATTCAAAAATCACTTTGTGTTGAGGCCTCATCTCACTTTTGTACACAACCCTTGGTTCCATCTCCTCATCATTTTCACTGAATCTCCTAGTGATTTGAAGAGCTGAAGGAAGACCATCCAAACTGGGCCACCTCTGTCTAGTGTAATCATCGTATCCCTCATAGGGAATCCCAAGTATCTCGCCCAGATCCTTGTCATCAAAAGAGATATCAACCCATTTTACTTGACTGGAGACCCTTCTGTCCTTGACCTCTACATTTGCCATAAATTCTACAATTTCATTCCTGGCTAGACTTCCATCAAGGTGAAGGACCAGGTCCTTCCAGCCTTGCACATCCAGGGTGTCCACAAGGTATATCATGCCTTATTCTTCAAGATCCCTTAACAGCCTTCCCTTCAGTATTGTACGCTTCCCAAACTTTGTCAATTTGTCTGTCTCCCCACCAGACTCTTTTGCTTCTTCACCACTCCACTCATTTTCTTTATCAAACTGAATCTTCTTTGATGTGGACCTAAGTCGCTTAGCAACAGTCGAGGGTGTAGCACACACAGATGCTGACTTCTTGGAAGAAGTCTTGGCCTTCTTTGGTTTGGGTGTCTCAAGCTCAACCTCTGCAACTTGTTCCTCTTGATGGACATGGTCCATCTCCTCTACATCAACAGCCTCTACGGGCTCAAACATTTTTGCCTTCCCTTTTGCAGCTTTCTTTTTCTTACTCTCCCTCAGAGCTTTCTGTAACTCCTCTTCACTCTGCCTTATTGCACTCCTGGTAGTGCGACCTCTAGGAATGGAAGTTTCAGCAGATGAAGTGGCTTTTCTTTTCTTGCTTGCCACTGGAGTATCAACTTTTTTGGTCTTGGGGGTTATCTTCTTTTTAGGTTTATAACTCTCCCCTAATTTTCTCATAAGATCTGCCAAAGTTTCCTCAATTGATGAACCAGGTTCATCGGTTGCATGTTGAAGATTTTCCAGCCCTTCTGCAGCTTCTCCAGAATTGTTTCCCCCTAAATCCTTGGCACCTTCTTCCACAACCACTGGGGCAAGGCCACAGATTGCCAGTGGAGTACCTTCTTCCCATGTTCCCCTCACTGAACTTCTTTCTCCCTCTCTCTCAATTTCTTTCCTACCATTATTTTTACCACCTCTTCTTCTCCTATCAGGAATCTCCACATCTACTACAGACCCAATTAACACAAACCTATTTTCAGAAATGACAGGCTCAGACCTAATTTCAGATGTTCCCTGTTCACAGTCAGTAGAACCAGTTGCTTCCCCCTCATTTGCAGACTTGAAAGAGTCGTTGGAGTTTTCAGATTCTTGGGCCTGGCTAGCTTGAAGCTTTGCATTTAATTTTTGAGCAAGAGAGCAGAGGCCACAGTCTTCCTGGCCAGCATTTTCACACGCCTTCTCCTGGGTTATGGAGTAGGGCTTGGTGGGATAATATGAGCGATTGGAGGATACGGAATATGTGATGGAACAGAATTGTTTTGAGGGGTAGAAGAGTGTGATTAAGATTGGGTGGAAGAATTTGATTAAGATGGGGTGGGTGAGTTTGAACCAGTATCATCAAGCGTGATACTGTATTATGGAGTGGTTGAGGAGGACGTAGCAGGAGGTGGTGTGGAAGACATGATTATGAATCTTTGGAGATTTGAAGATTTCGATCAAGGTGTTTGAATAGAGAGTTGAACTTGTTTCGACGGTTATGCCTTTTGGAAGAAAAGAGAGTGAAGAAATAGAGTGATGATGAGTTTTTAAATCCTTGGTTAATAAATGTATAATGGGTGTAATTTTTGGTCAAGTGAGAGTCTAATCGACTCAGGAGTGTCAGGTGATAAGTGACGGTTATGACTCCCCTATAGACTAGGATATTTTAAATTGATTGGACTCTTTGGAACGAGTTCAATTTTGGGACAAGTACCGAGATTGCAAAAAGAGCTTATTTTGGATAGATACCTGCTCATGAGTGACTATAAATATTTCAATATGTGTATAGTGATGCACACGTACCTTGTCAGTCAGATGAACCAGCAACGATGAACTAGGTTCATCGTGTTAGAATCTCTTGATTTGGCCTCAATTTACAAAAATAGAAAAATATCATTAGTAACCAAAGAGTCATATTAACACATGGCATTAAAGTATGCTTTTTAAGGCATGATACTGAGCAATGATTATTCTGATTATTTACACATTTCAGAAATCCTAGCCAATTTCTTTTTTCTTTTTTCATTTTTGTTTTGAACTGGTTCAATTAGGTGATCTTAATCATCCCAAATTCTAACATGTTTCTTTCAAAATGCTCTCTACTTAGTGCTTTAGTAAAGATGTCAGCAATTTGTTTGTCAGTAGCACATAATTCAATTGAGATCATTCCCTTCTCATAGTTGTCTCTTAGGAAATGGTGTCTAACATCTATGTGTTTTGTTCTTTTATGATGAACGGGGTTCTTTGTCATACTAATAGCACTAGTGTTATCACAGAAAACATGAATGCATCCAACCTCTATACCAAAATCCATCAATTGTTGCTTAATCCATAGTAACTGAGCACAACATGAGGTTGCAGCCACATACTCAGCCTCAACAATAGATAGAGCTACTAAATTCTGTTTCTTAGTGGCCCAAGACATAAGACATGAGCCCAAAAAGTGTGTCATACCTGAGATGCTCTTTTTATCTGCTAAGAACCCTGCATAGTCAGCATCAGCATAGCCCACAAGATCGAAATTGCTACATTTGGGGTACCAAAGACATAGGTCAGTGGTGCCTTTTAGATATAAGATTCTCTTTACTGCAGTTAAATGGGACTCCTTGGGATTGACCTGAAATCTTGCACAAAGCCCTACGTTGAAAACAATATCAGGTCTACTGGTAGTAAGGTATAGTAAAGACCCAATCATCCCCCTATACAACTTTTGATCAACAGATGAACCAGGTTCATCTACATCTAGTTTTGTGGTTGTTGCAATGGGAGTGTCAATTTCTTTTAAGTCTTCCATTTTAAATCTTTTGAGCAACTCTTTCACATATTTTTGCTGATGGATCATAGTTCCATTTGAATTTTGTTTAATTTGTAAGCCTAAAAAGAAATTAAGCTCACCCATCATGCTCATTTTAAATTCACTCCCCATTAGTTTAGCAAATTCCTTACTTAGTTTTTCAGAAGTTGCCCCAAATATTATGTCATCTACATATATCTGTACTGCCAAGAGATTCTTACATTTTTCCTTCAAGAACAAAGTGCTGTCAATTTTACCTCTTTTGTAGTCATGTTGCAGGAATTTAGATAGTCGTTCATACCATGCTCTTGGTGCTTGCTTGAGTCCATACAAAGACTTGTCAAGTTTGTACACATGTTCTTGAGTCTCCTTGCTTTCAAATCCCGGAGGTTTCTTGACAAATACTTCTTCCTTTAGGTAGCCATTCAGAAAGGCACTCCTGACATCCATTTGGTGGAGGGTGAATTCCATGTAGGCAGCAAATGCTATGAGGAGCCTGATTGCCTCCAGCCTTGCCACATGAGCAAAGGTTTAACCATAGTCTATGCCCTCTTCTTGACTATATCCTTGGACCACCAGTCTCTCCTTGTTCCTTGTCACTGTTCCATCTTCATCAAGTTTGTTCCTGAAGACCCACTTTATGCCAATCACCGATCTATCTAGTGGTCTGGGTACTAGATGCCAAACTTGGCTTCTTTCAAATTTATTGAGTTCTTATTGCATGGCATTTACCCAATCTGCATCCTGTAAGGCTTCAACAACACTTTTGGGTTCGATCAAGGGTAGGAAGGCATCAAAAGCACACAGATTTTTCAGTGAGGATATGGTTTTGATTCCAGAGGTTACATCAGTTATGATGTTCTCAATGGGGTGAGACCTCTGATATCTGTGTGTATTTAACACCAATTGTTCACAACTTGATGATCCTACAGTGCCTCGTTGTTGTGGAACAGGATCAGGGACAGGTTCCAATGAGGTTTGTTATTGAGTTCCCCCTGTCAGGTTGCTCAGGGTAGATGGAATTGTTCCATCACTTGTTCCTTCTTCCATAGTTGCTCCAGTTTGGTCGTAGTTTCTCACCAACCCAATTTCCTCATCCTCTTGTTCCTGTCCCTCAGAAAGAATGTTAGTTTCATCAAAAACAACATGCACACTTTCTTCTACACACATAGTTATTTTGTTATAAACATTATAGGCCTTACTATGTGAGGAATATCCCAAGAATACTCCCTCATCACTTCTGGGATCAAACTTACCTAGGGAGTCCTTGCCATTGTTGTGCACAAAGCACTTACAACCAAAATCCCTAAGATGGGATATATTGGGCTTTCTTATTTTAAGGAACTCATAGGGAGTTTTCTCTACAAGTGGTCTAGTCATGCACCTATTTATGATATAACATGCAATGTTTATTTCTTCTGCCTAGAAGCTATGAGGTAGTTTACTAGAAAGAAGCATGGTTTAGCCATATCTTTAAGAGTTCTGTTCTTTCTTTCAACAACTCCATTTTGTTGCAGAGTTCTAGGGGCAGAAAAGTTATGATCTATGCCATGTTCATGACAAAATTCAGCAAACTTTGCATTTTCAAATTCAGTGCCATGATCGGACCTTATTGATGCAACTTGATTTCCTAACTGTTTATGAGTTCTTCTAACAAAGGAAGTAAACATATCAAATGCTTCATCTTTAGATGTTAGGAATAATGTCCAGGTAAATCTAGAGTAGTCATCAACAAGCACCATTACATATCTCTTACCACCTATGCTCAGTGTTCTCATAGGACCGCATAGATCCATATGAACCAGTTACAACGTCCTGGTGGTACTTATCATTTTCTTGCTTTTGAAAGAGGACCTTACATGCTTCCCCCTTGCATAAGCCTCACAAACTTTGTATTCCTTGAACTTAATGTTAGGAAGACCTATCACTAGGTCCTTGAAGACTAGTTTGTTGAGCTGATTTAGACTTGCATGTCCAAGTCTTTTGTGCCAAATGAGGGGAACGCTGTCCAACACACTTAAACAAGTTAGTTCGTTTTCTGACAGTGTGGACAAGTCTATGAAATAGATATTATTCATTCTTTTTACCTGCAAAACAATCTTGTCGGTGATAAGATTAATCACAAAATATTTAGTAGAAGTTAATGCAACCAGGTTACCTCTGTCACACAATTGTGACACACTGATCAGGCTATATTTCAAGCCATCTATCAAGTACACATTCTCAATGGAACGTGTGTAATCCTTACCTACCTTTCCAACCCCAATAATTTCACCTTTCTTCCCATTTCCAAAAGAGACATTTCCTCCTTTAAGGTTTTCAAATGAAAGGAACTGTTCCTTATTTCCTATCATGTGTTTTGAGCAGCCACTATCCAAGTACCATATTTGACTGCTTCCTCTCACTTGAACCTACAAAAGAAAATCATGGGTTAGTCTTAGGGACCCAAACTAGTTTGGGTCCTTTTCTATGAGAGAAAGGATGAATTAAGCTTTTTCTGGCCCAATTTGGCAGCCAATTTTTCTTTCGAACAAAACTTTCATTCTTTCGATTGGCCTGCTCTTTTGCATTGCATTCAATCTTGTAGTGACCAGTCCTACCACAATGGGTGCATATTTTGTTCTCGGGAAGAGTGAGGTACTTACTTTTGGGATCCCATTTGGGTAGTTGACTCCCAAAGCCAAGTCCTCTTATGTTGCTACTGTGATTTTCTTGAAGCCATGTCAAGGCATCAGAAGATTTATTCCATTTGCATGTTCGATCTAATTCATGTTTGACCTTTCCAAGTTACTTTTTTAGCACTCTTATATGTTCATCTTTATTGTACAACTTATCCTTTAGTTTACCTACATTTTCTTCTAACATGAGTTGAGAGTTGTCAGTTGTCTTCTTGCTAGTTCCTAGTTTCAGTTTTAAATTTTCAGATTTTAACTCTAGGACCTTAGTTTCAAGTGGATGAACCTGGTTCTTCAAGGTAGTGTTTTCATTTACAGATTCACTTACTCTAAGTTCCACGTTCTTACAATTTGCCTTTAACATTACATACTCCTTAGACAACTATTCCTTTTCTTTATTTATTTCTTCAGAATCGTCCATGAAGTCAAGTAGTAATTATGAGAGTTTTTCTTTAGATAGGAACTTAATCTTGTTTTTGAGATGGGATATACTTACCTTTGGTTCTTCACATGATTCCTTATCTGATTCACCAATTACCATAAGCGCTTGTTCATCTCCATCTTCATCTTCTGATTCTTCGTCTGAGCTTTCTCCCCAAGCAGCAACCATAGCTTTCGTTGTGTTTTTCTTGGGATGAACTAGTTCCTTCTTCCGTTTCCTTCATTCAGATCTTTCCCTTTTCATTATACTTCCCACTGAGGACAGTTCTTGATGTGATGGTCAGTTTTTCCATATTTGTAGCATCCCTCATTAGTGGGATTTTCTGGAACCTTTGCCTTGTTGTAGTTTTCACCTCTTGAGATGCCCTTTTTTTCTAATGAGATAGTTTCTGAATTCCTTGGTAATCATGGCCATCTCATCTTCCTTTAGATTTTCTCCCTCAGTGATTCTCAATGCCAGACTTCTTTCCTTCTTGGGAGCATCCATCTTCATTGTCTGCCTTCTAAGTTCGTAAGCAGTGAGATTTCCAATTAGCTCATCCAACATGAGGGTTGCCATGTTCTTGGATTACTGAATAGCAGTGATCTTGCTTTCCCAAGAGATGGGCAAAACCCTTGTCAAAATTTTCTCAACCCTGTATTCTTCAAGAATCACCCTTACAAGAGACTTGAGTTCATTGGTCAGTGTAGTGAACCTTGTATACATCTCTTGGATGGTCTCTCCTTCCTTCATAGTGAAATTATCACATTGAGAGTATAGTAGAGTTCCTCTTGACCTTTTCACTTGAGGTGTTCCTTCATGAGCCACTGCAGTGTATCCCAAATTTCTTTGGCAGTGGTGCAACTTTGATTCTACTATACTCATCTGGACCAAGTACACATACTAGCCACTTCTTGGCCTTAGCATTTTCCTCCCATTTTCGTAAGTCTTCAGCAGTGCAATCAGCTCTTGTCTTTGGCACGTCTACTCCTTCAGCAGTCTTTTTCATGGTAGCCAAAGGACAATCAGTGACTATGTCCCATAATTCATAGTCTTCCCCAATTAAGTGATCCTTTATCCTATTCTTCCACCAGGAGTAGTACAGGCCGTTGAAGAGTGGTGGCCTAGCAGTTGATTGACTTCCCAGTTCCCAGATGGTGCACTCATTTTGATCTTTTCCTAAGGTGTTAGCCTCTTCAAGGATAACTTGCTCTGATACAAATTGATGTTCCAAACGTCAATACCACACAAGAGGGGGGTGATTTGTGTGGTGTCCGATTTTCGCGTGCAGTAGTTATAGAAGGACTGGGTTCTTCTATGTGTTCCAACTCCTACAGTTTTCAGAATAATAATTGCAGAAATAAAAGAACACAAAAAGTTTACGTGGAAAACACCTGGCTCAAAAGGTGAAAAACCCACGAACTACTTCCCAGTAGGATTTTCCCAAACTCTTCACTAAGTCAATGATCCAAACAACATTTACAAAATAAACTCTTTTGTAAACCTAAGGACTAACTCTAATCCCCTTGTGGAAAACTAGCCTCTAGCTACTTGCGACAAGCTTCAAGTTAACTCTAACTTTAATACTCAGTACCTATTACAATTGCTTCTAGATAAAGCTGAAAGATACACTTTGTAATCACCTACTACAAATAACTAGACTGAAAGATAACATATGGAACTGGTTCTTCTAGCTGGTTTCAAGTAGCTTTTGAGTCGCACAGGAATTCTCACTCGAACTGCTTGAAAAATTGCTTTGGTAATTTTGCTCTCAATTTTTGTTTCACTTCTGTGTTTGTGCTCATCTGTTCAGTGAGAACACTTGACAATATATAGGATCAGTAGTTGAGAAGATATGCTAGAATTCTGATGCAACTTTTCCTTGGTGGAAGAGTTCTAGTTGATCTCTACTCCCCAGATCCTCTTCTATCTTGATTCTGTCCTTACTGAATAAGAAGTCCATCTCCTATCAATTTGCAACCTTTTCGATCAGGAGATATCTCTTCGGATCACTGATTGTGTTTATCTCCTATGTGTGATCACCTCACATGCCACCTAATCTGCGTGTCTATCTCTTCAGAGATGGACCTGGTTCAACTCTGAGCTCATTTGTCAATCTTCAAAACCATTCAGCTTCTTGATCCAACACTCTCGTTGCTTATCCTTAAGACAGGTGGCCTAATCTCATCTCATATTTTGTAACTTTTATCCATCCCTTGTTGATTCACCTCAATATTGATCTACGATCTACCACTGATAACTTGAGATATTATGTAACACGGTCGCTAGGGCTCCCGTCTTATCGAGGAATATCTAAAATAATTAGACTGATCCACCTGGGGGCGATACCATGCTTCCATAACCGTATTTCAAAGTATCCCAATGTGATTCACCTTACGTGGGTATTTTAATCCCGTACAACTCGTGAAATCATGTTTAAGTCATTACTCAATTGAAGGCCCAAACGTCATTCTTTATCCATCACAATTACACCCTCATTCTATTACCAAGGCAGCATTCCATATCGTCTAAATGCTATTTGTCTTAGACTCTTTTGAGTTCATTCGGGCTATACTAAGCTTTCTATAACTTAGAGAAACAATCAATTTTCTTATTTTCATGAGTTTAATCCCGAGGACTATCCATTCTTATCACCTTCTCACTCGCCCTTTCGCATCCTTACTCATGTCTTCCTAATGCCTTGTCGCTTTACCATACTTTAGCTTGTGACCTACACATATCTATTTATACTACTCACAACCTTCCTTCAACTTGCTTGCACCATAGATTTCCTTATGTCATTCTGGAACATCAATCGAGACACTGTATTGTTTCTAACTCTTCTTTACTCTTTTTACTCTTTTTACTAGACTTCTCTATACCTAGAAACCATAGGTTGGAAGATATGCCACTGACGATGCCGCTATCATCCCTGAATACTGAATCCCAATGCTTCTAGCCCTCAATCTGAATTATGGATTATTCACAATTTTCTGCACCTGAGTATCTCGTATGTTGTTCACCTTTACCTTAATTTCCTTAAAATCTTGCATTGTATCTTCTATCTTTTTTATGACCTCCCTTCCACATAGGTATAATTCACGTCCATAACTTGAAGATTTATTATAATACTTGCACCTCTGGTGCTTATAGAATTTGACAGGAGCTTCATACTGACTTCTTATGAGGCATGTACTCTTCTAACTGGCCTTATCGTAGAGCCATTATAGAATATGGCTCGTGTACTATCTTTCTTGTACCTCTGATATTAAAAGTGATCCTACAATGCTCTCAACCACGATTTCTATAATTTTGTGGGTCCAATAATATAACGACTCGACCGATCATTTTGAGAATTTATACTTCGCTCGATAGTTTTAGGGCACAAGTAGCTACGTATGATATATTAGGACTTGTGTGCAAAATTTGAGTTCATTACGAGTTGATTTGATATATTTCGGCGCCGTTTCTTCAAACATAAATGATATCATATTGAACAAATGAGCTCTAATTTTTTTTTATTGAAGCATTAGATCCATATCGTAATTATGGCCCGTAGCAAAAAAAATCGTCGGGTTTGGACATCGTATGAGGATTTTATGATCATTTTACTAAAAATTAGATTGACAAAATTTTTAAATCAATTACGGAATTGCCACTGGCGGCGTATTTAAAATATGCACTATGTGCAAATATTGAAACCAGCATATCTCCTTCATTATAAGGTCAAATTGAGTGATTCAAAAGCCTAACTTGACTATAATTTCACAAGAAATCCATTTTAGGCATAAAAAGCGAGTTTCGAGATCGTTTGGCATGAGAAACGAGGCAGAATAACTGACAAAAATATAAATAAAACAAGGGTTTGTTCATTCGATCATATTTTGAGTTGGGGAGCTCGGATTTGGGTGATTTTGGTGGCGATTTTCACCATATGAATTTCGATTAAGTGTTCTCTACTTGATTTTGGTTATATTTCATGAATCCATCTTTTTTTTGGGATTTGATTGATGATTTCAAAGTAAAATTTAGGGAGTTAGGGTTTGAGTTTGGAGAGTTTGAGGTGAGGATTTGAGGGACCAAACGAAGTCCAATTTTGAATAATTTTATATGGTTAGACTCGGGAGAGAACACGGTTTCTAATTTTTTCATTTTTGACTAGTTTCAAGATGTGGTCCCGGGGGTCGGGTTTTGGCCGATTTCGGATTTTTGGCATATCTTGTAGTTTTTATTGTGGAATTCGATTCGTTAGCCTATGTTGATGGTATTAATATGATTATGGTTAGATCCGGAGATTTTGGAGACCGAGTCTAGAGATGAGGGCATCCCGAAGTAGGATTTTACGCTATTGAGGTAAGTATCTTGCATAACCTTGTGTGAGGGACTTCCCCTTAGGATTTGAGTCCTTTGTGTTAATTGTAGCCCTTGCATGAGAGGTGACGAGTGCGTGCCCGATCTTATTTGTGGAAAATTTGCCTTTAAGGTTCTTAGGTCCTTATGTTCATTAAGCGGGAAGTTTTCTGATATAATTGGGTTTCCTATTTGCTAGTTTTACCTCTACATGCTCTATACATGTTGTTAGCTTTTCTCTAACTCTTACTTGTTATTTGGACCTTATTTTCCTTAATTGAAGTGATTTCCTTCCTTATTGTTTTGATACTTTTTAATTGTGAGTTCCTCTATGACTCTGTGCAAATATGCTACGTGCTCAATTGTTGTGGTTGCCGGTGAAGTTATCACGTGCCTTACCTGCCTCGTTGTCCTTGTGAAGGTTGTTGCATTCCTTGATTTTTACGTGATTCTATTGTTTTCGTGTAGAAATTCTGGTAATTGTGGATTTGTTGTTGTTGTTGTTGATTTAAACTAATGTTTGGTGGGATCCGGTTGTGTGCCAAAACATGAGTAATAAGGGTGGACATATGGGATTGGGTTGCGCGCCGCAACAAGAGGAATAAGGGTGATATATTGAGGAGCAATAAGGGAAGACTGGTTGGATCGGGTTGCACGCCGCAACATATTAAATAGTATTTACTGTTATTGTAATTGTTAAGGAGGAATAAGGGAGGACTAGTGGGATTGGGTTGCGCACCGCAACATATTAAATATTATTTACTATTATTGTAATTGTCAAGGAGGAATAAGGGAGGATTGATGGGATCGGGATGCACGCCGCATCAAGATATGTGTTTATGTATTCTTCTCTGACTATGTAAGTCACTCGGTAGTTTTACATTTTACGTAAGGATTGGTTATAGCTGGATACTGATACGAACCTTGAGTTATGTATTTATTTAAGCAAATTTCCATTTTTCAAAGTGAATTTATTTTATTGAGTCATTACCTCCTGCCCTGCTGAGTCGTTAGGAATATAGTGATTTAAAATAAAGGAATTAGTATTACGCTACTTTGTATGACCTTTTAAATTTGAAATCGGCGTGTATCTATCTATATATATATATATATATATATATATTTCAATAATTCAAATTCCAATAATTGTTATATTTTATTTCAATTAGATTTCCTTAACCCGTTTGAGATTTGATCTTACTTAAAAAAGAATTTCTATTAAGTTTTAATTTAATAAATCATATATTAAAGGCAATAATTTATTCGATGTTGTGTTTTATTGGAAAAAGTGTATTTTATTCATTCAAATGATTTCTAAAAACAACTTCCTCTTTTCTCGCTAATTTCCTAATTGGTTTAGAAACTGAAATTTATTTTATGTTATATAAATGAGACTCCTTGGGCATCTTAATTGCATTGCTTGCGGACATTATGTTCTGGGTAGTACGTGGATTTTGTTGTGCAAAATGAGACGGAAATATGTGGGCACAAGGTGCCATGTGTGCTAAGGGTTTGGAAATTGAGATTTATAATATGAGACACCAAGGATTGAGATGGTCGGGATTGTGTATTAGAAATGGTGTGATTGATTGAGTTAACATCGCCTTATTCATTTGAGCACATTTTTACTTGTCTGTGTTCCAACCATGTTGGTGTTAATTTACTTGGTTATCTTTCGTTATCATCCGTATTTTCCTTTGTTTGTAGTTTGGTCTGTCCCTGCTATAGACATTACTTTGTTATCTTTATCTTGGTAGTTTATTATCATATCCTGTTCAATCTATTTGAGTAGTAGGTGTCTTGACTGTTCCTCGTCACTTCTCCATCGAGGTTAGTCTTGATACTTATTGGGCACCGCTATGGTGTGCTCATACTACACTTCTGTACATTTTTGTACAGATCCAGGTATTTGATCGTTAATAGCTGTATGGATCGTTGCCGTGGAGACTCATGGTAAACCTGCTGCTGCGATCGCAGGTCTCGGAGTCACCTTCTATTATACTTATTTCCATTGTTTCCTTTTTTATGGAGCAGTGATGTATTCATTTTGTACAACCACTCATAGAAAGGCTTATGACTTGTACTACCGGTTTTGGGAATTGTAATTGTTTAGAGTTACCTAATTTGAAGTTAGTGAATATCAATGTTATTTCTGTTAATGTTAGGCTTACCTAGTTTAGAGACTAGGTGCTATCACGACTCCTTCGGAGGGATTTTGGGTCGTGGCAAGTTGGTATCAGAGCTCTAGGTTCATAGGTGCTACGAGTCATAAGCAGGTTTAGTAGAGTCTTGCGGATCGGTACAGAGACATCTGTACTTATCTTCGAGAGGCTACATAACTATTAGGATAATCTCCCTTCTTTCATTCCTTATCGTGCGATATTGATTCAGATCAAATCATATAATTTATGTTCCTTTACATCCACTCATGTATGATATTGCGCTCTCAATGTCCGCTATGTGCCAGTGGTTCGGGATGCTACCGACGGGCTACGAGGGAGTCAGGGATGCTCAGACATTATCTCAACGTGTCGTCCAGACTGAAGATACATGGGTATTGAGAGACTATTCAGTTATTCACATGGAGGTGCAGCGGGTTCCGACATCTGGTGGATGAGTACGAGCTTGGGAAGGTTTAATTGGTTGACTAGTAGTAGAGATTGTGGTGGGGTCACGAGGTGGATGTTGATTGAGGATAGTTGGTGGTATTGGAGAATATGTGGTTCATATGAGATTTCTACTCAGTGAAAGGTACATATTGTCATTCAAGGCACTGAAGGAAGCGAGTTTGCCGATCACGAGAATTGACATGCGCTTAGTGGATGAATTGAGTACCTTGTGATTGGTGTTGTTAAGTTGTGATGGTTAGTTTTTCGGATCATCAGATGTTGTTTTCTATGGCTTCGGGCCAAGTGAGGGAGTCCACTAGCGGCATTCAGATTGCAGAGTCAGGTGTTACCTCAGTTTTGGCCTAAGAAGTTTATATAGATGGTATTGGAAGGTTCCTGAAATTTGTATATGATTAAGATATGAGATCTTGCATGGGATGATGTTGAGACTTACAGTGTTTCTACGCCATTAATGTATTTTTATTTCAGTGTCAAAAGGGGGTCGGAGAAATAGCTTCAGATTCATAGAAGGTCTATTCAGCGTGGGCATCTCGGTCGGGGAATCATGGGGTGCTTCAAGGGAGATACAGTGGTTTATGAGTTGCTGGGCTACGTGGCTTGTACTAGGATTTTCTACAATGAGTTTTGGTTGGGGTAGTTGTGTATCGATAGGGAGAAGTGTTACCTTAGAGGAAAGACTAGGAGTAACCGAAGAAATGGGTTATCTCTATGGTGTTGGGTCAACATATCAATAAAAGTAATTGGTCCTTTTTGGATGGGAATTCCCTACCGGCATTTGTGGCAGTATTCTTGGGTTGGACGGTTTATGTGGTTCGATTGAGTTGGGAAGATGCATTCCTAATGGTTTAGTTGCGTGCAGATGGATCTCGGAGAGTTCTCGATGGTTTCGGCAATGTCTTGAGTCGGCTGGCTTCTAGGTGCATAAGGAATATGTTGTACATTATGGTTTTCTCCTGGATGGATAGCAGAAGTTAATAATCGGTTGGTATTATTGGATATCATATGTGAAGAACGTGCATTTTAGGAAAGACCCTTGAGTTTTGGTTTGTGGGTGTGTGGCTAGTGGCGTGGTGATTACTAGGTTTTGAGGCTTTTGAGGTACAAGTTTTGTTACACGGCCGGAAAATCTATATGGGTGCTTCAGTAAAATGATGGGGTGTGAGTGATGTATCAACCATTTGATTAGCGTAGTTGAGTTCGGATATGGAAATTTCGGTATTCCTAAGGTTTTGGGGCTAGATGTCCCCATATGCAAGCTATTTCTTGTATGCGGATTGTGAAGGCATGTTGAGAATGGGATAACTAATAGCATACTGTAACGACCCAACCGGTCGTTTTGTGTGTTGGAACTCCATTCCCGTGAATGACTCTTTCCATAGCGACTACTCGTTCCTTATGACTTGTGTGGGCAGGTAGTTCGAGATTCGGAAGTGATTTGGCCAGTTCAGGAACACTTGGTTCCTGATGGCTAGCCTATTTGGCTGATTTTGGTTCCGAGCAGCATTTTGAGCAAACGACCTCGGAATCGAGTTCTGACAGCTCCAGTAGCTCCGGATGATGATTTCGGACTAGGGAGTGTGTTCGCCTCGGGTTTTTGATGACCGGGAGTGTTTCGGCACTTGAATTGGAATTCAGGATTTCATGTGATTTGGAATTCAGCCTGGAATAGGACCTCGTGATATCATGGTCCGAATGGAATTCCG
>ML295516.1:0-21856 GCA_005239495.1 Nicotiana undulata | reverse complement strand
GCTGCCTCGCCTCCGTCGACGCCTTGGTCATCACTTGCCCGTTTCTCATTTTAGCTTAGGTGTTGTTCATGCACCTTTGCTTGCAACACTCTTGCTGCCTCATGACAACACTCTTGTTGGCCTTGCCGAGCTCCCGAAGTGAGGGGCTAACAAACCACCCGCACCCTTTGAAACTCGACGTCCTCGTCGAGGTTACTCAATTTATGAGTCCTAAGGGGTTGACAATCAACGCCCCTTGACCCCTTTTCTCCTCAGCTACAATTGCATTAATTCCAGCCATATTATTGTCGTTGGACATTGCCTCTAATGCAGCCCTCTTGTCCACGGCAGTCCTTGCATTCAACGCCGCCTTCTTTGGGCAGTCTCTTGCTCGATGCGGACCATCACATATGTAACAGCCCCCAAATCTTCTGCCCTGCTCCTTGCATTTCGAAGGTCCAGCCTCTTGCTTTCCCTTCCCCTTGTCCTCGTTAGCATTGTTATTTTCACATTTCTTCCACTCCTTTGGCTTGTCTTTCCTTCCCTCGGTAGACTTTGAAACAAAAGTCTCCTCTCCCAAGTGATTGGGGTGACGTACGCACTAGGTGATGGGCGTGAGTGCGTGCACCTGTGTGTTCATGATTTGAGGTGGCTTTTAGACTATTATGGGATTGGTTTGCTATCGTGCCTCGTCATATCCATTTCTAAACATGTATGATCATTTGAGTTCTGATTCACGTTTGAAATCATGTCTAGGTTATGTGTTATTTGTTTGAGACTCGATAAGGCTATTCTTGTTGTTTATGAGCTATTTGCCTTAATAGTACACATGCTCTCAATCATGATGCTATACATGTGTATGATATATCTGTCTCATTACTTTCTTATTTGATTCCTCACATGTTGTTGATGCCTCATATGTGTAACATTGTTGAATTGAATACTGGGAGATGCGGTTAAGTGAGACTTGACCAAATGATGACTGAGCTTGAGCCATAGAGCCGATTGGTATTGATTTTGATTTTTGAGGTGACGCTTACGTCAGGCTCATATAGAGCTACGTGTTAATGATTTGGGGCGACGCATGCACCAAGCCTCACTATTGGGCTATATGATTAAGATTAGTGCTTGGGCAGAATCCTCCCCTCCGGAGTCTGACATGCCAGCAATGGGCGCAGGCACAGTGTTTAATATACGTGTTTGTTGATGGGCAGTTATGCCAGGCACCCGTACAATGCTAAGTGTTGATGTATGGTTAATCTTAATGGTTTCACTGTGACATTGTTGATTTGACAAGTATATTTGACATGTAAGTATAGAGATGTATCTTCCTCATGCTAGCTGGTAAATGAAGTGTCTTGTCTGTGTTGGGCTTAAACTGTTATACTTGGAAAGCATGCCTAAATTTCTAAAATGTGAACAAGCTGAACATAATATCATTTTGAGTTACCTGCTTCTATTGTTTCCTTTATATTCGGAATTGTTATTGGTTATTGATATTGGTCTTTGAATGTTGTTTCTTAGCGCATCACTACTGTCAACCCAAGGTTAGTGTTGTTACTAATTGAGTACATGGGTTCGGTTGTACTCATACTACATTTTGTACTTCGTGTGCAGATCCAGGTACTTCCGGACTAGGTGATCTCTAGAGTTCTGTTGCTACCAGCTTTTGGGAGACTACGAGGTAGTTGTTATACCGTCCACGGACCTTAAAGTTCTCTTTCATTATTTCTGCTATTATTGTTCTACTATTCAGACAGTTGTATTGAAAATTTGGCCTTATATTTTGATACTCAGTGGTGCTCATGTACGCGTTGACACCAGATCTTTGGATGGTTGTAGCAGTATTGTGGTTGTTTTCATGAGATATTTCATGATAATTCCATTATTGAGCTTATTAAACCATGTTTATCCAAATTCGTTGTGTTCGTGTGACTGTTAGTTTGCCTAGCAAGTAGTGTTAGGCGTCGTTGCGGCTCCGGTGGGAGTTGGGTCGTGACACCTTTTGCACAGGATCTCAAGTACATAAGACTGTTGTCGAAGGGAAAAACTATCCTAGTAAGAGCTTACTAAGGCGAAAATACATAACACAATATAAGAAATGCACCTGTGCAAACATTTAATGGGAAGTGCATGGGGGTTAGTATCAGTAAACTCCTTAAACCATGAAAGAAGAAGTGCTGTGAAGTTTAATTTTAATTGAAGCGCTTAATTGAAAAGCAATCGCATAGCTCTCTCAAGCTATCTGAAGAAAATTATAAACATATCAGCAAACATTAAAGTTTTGGGTGATAGACTTACATTCCAGCATTCTTGGCTGCAAGGACACCCGAGGGCGCATCCTCAAATACAAGAATCCTCTGTGGATCTACTGGTCCACCCTGTCCATGTTAAACTTTAAATTTAAATATACAGCTCATAGGCATCCATGATATATCATAGTTTAATTATACCGACCATACTTCTAACTTTCCATTATCTGAAGGACTCAAACAACTTATGCGCAGATTCACTCCAAGAAAAGGAATAGGCTTGAGCTATCGCGCCTAGAACATTGAGGCGACGTTATGAAGTTCGCGATACCATTGATCCAATCTTGTTGGACAACATTGACGAGGCAAATGAATGATTAACTGGAGCCCCCCAAAATCATGAAGATGAACAAGTGTATGAAGGAAATGATTTTGATTGGGGTACTGTTTCTATGGCGACTGGAGTTGAGGAGAATATCTATGGTCTTAGAGAGAGTTCTTCAAGTTACAAGGGAAAGGGAGTAGCAAGTTTAAGTCGGTCCCTAATTGATGAAGAATCCGAGGATGAAGAAGATGATAGCCAATACAATGCTAACATTCATGAAGTTGTAGAATTTGAAAATCTTGAAGAAGAATAGATGTTGCTTGTTTTAAACTATTAGACTTTAGTTTATGAATCTACTATCAACTATGAGTCTATGACTATCTATTGAATCTTTAATTTTTGATATTTATTAATATATTATTGTTATTGATTTTTTAGTTATATATATATAATATTTTATGTTTTTGCATAAATTATCGATTCACATCAAAAAGGCGAGCGCTTCGCTGCGCGCCTCTCGCCTCAGTGAAGCGGGCTCTCGTCGCTATTTGTCGCTGCACACTATCCAAAACACTGGCTACGATCATCTTCAGGACATGGGATTTTCAGGACATGGGATTTCTTGACTGGCCAACACTCAGCACCATATACCATAGTCGGTCTAACTACCATTGTATAAAACTTGCCTTTAAGTTTTGGTGGCACATTCTTATCACATAAAACACCATATGCGAGCCTCCAGGTCCGCATCTGCTTCATGTGTCACATCACTGAACTTGCACTCCAAGTATTATGTTTTGGTTCTACTCAACTTATAACCTTTAGACTTCAAGATCTGTCTCCAAACTTCCAGCCTAGCGTTGACCCCGCAACGCGTTTCGTCATATGCAAATAACATACACCATGGCACTTCCCCTTGAATGTGTCGCGTCAACACATTTATCGCCACAGCAAATAAAATGGGCTAAAAGCTTCTCCCTTATGTAACTTCATCATCACAGGAAAATGTTTCAAGTCTCTTCCCACAGTCCTCACCCGAGTTTTAGCACCATGGTAAAGAGAATAGTGAAGCACGATGGCAGTATATCCTAATTCAACCATATTTCTAGAGATGGTTGTTTCTGTTCTAAAATATGGATCTCGCCAAGTAAGCGAATTGAATTACCCTTGATCCAAAATCATTTCAAAATTGTAAGGGAAAAGAAAGGTGAAAGTAAATAACATACTACTGAAGCTAAATATAGATGGAACAACAAAGATTCATTGAATTCGTTGGTTTGGATGGAGAATCAAACCAAGATTGATTTCTACAAAGCTTACGCAGTGAACATCGACCACTAACGACATGAATATTGCAAGAACTAGCCTCAAAAAGCGATAGGAGGGGAGTTTATAGACGAAGACTATAGGAACTTGCTGGACCAGAGGAAAGCTATGATAGAAATTGGTGAAGGCTTAGTGGTCAATGATGCAGGTGAGAACAATGAGGTCTTAGGTTCAAATCTCAGCGGAGGCCAAAACAATAGATGAATTTTTCCTATCTGTCCAAGTCTTGATGGACAGAGTTGCCTAGTATCAGTTGCTAGTGGGAGGTGGCAGGTGTCCCATGGAATGAGTCGAGGTGCGCGCAAGCTGGCTTGGACACAACGGTTATCAAAAGAAAAAAATTGGTGAAGCACCATGCCTTGCGTCGACATAAGCCTCATTATTAAGCAACAATAACAACAATAAACCAAGTGTAATTTCACAAGTGGGGTCTGGTGAGGGTACTATGCAGGTGGTGTTGGTTGGGTGTCAGTCACGTCAGGGGGATAGTTTGGGACGTGACATTGTTGTTTCCATTAACAGATACATTGACAAGTTCAGGGATGACTCGTTCACCGATCACCGGTTGACAATATTGAACCTTTTGAGAGCATAAAGAAAGAAGAAAAGCCACTGCATGCTCCCAGGCATAGCGATTGTAACGTTAGAGCAGTTTCACAAATGAGGCAATGCATCCATCAGTTTCAGCTACCGCAATTCTAGCATCTTCATTGATGCATAAGTTTTGCAAAATAATAACACAATCTCTTGCAAGAGCTCTATCCTCAAGAAAAGGAACCAACTTGGGAAACAACTCTGAAAGTGCAATCAAGGAACCAATTTTGCTACTTTTTGACATGTTGCATAATATTTTGATGGTTAATGCTTGTAATTCACTTCTGTGGGCCCTAACTGAGAGTTGGTCTACTTAGACTGAGAATGAGGGAATTTCGGGGGGTTCAGATGGGTAGGTAAATAAGTTGGGTCGGGTTGGATTTAATTAAGGGAAAAGGTTCAAATTTTCCTCTCTACTTTTGAATATTATCTACATTTAACATATGTTATACTATTCAGCCAAATTTACCTCTACTGTTATACTATCCGGACAAATTTATCCCTACTATCAACAAACTTTCAAAAGTTACCCCTCAGTCCGTCAGGAGACCCAAAATCTCCCAAATCATCTTAGTTAAGTCATTTATTCTTCTTCTTGATCCACTATTTTCAAAATAGTTGGCATTTACCTGCTTTCTTAATTGGAAAAAAGAAATAACAGAATAAAATATTAAAATAATGCAGCGGTTAGTAAACAAAGTATATTAAATTGAAGAATCTAAATTAGGTACTTTGTCTAAATTTCAAAAGTATTTACAACACCCCAGCTTTAATGAATTCGTTCTACCAAAGGTATGAAGACTTTGCAAGTATTAGTGATAGAAGTTGAAGTTCTTTGGAGATTTTGCATTGCAGAATTAAACTTTGCTTTAATCAAATGCCTACGGTCCACTATTAAGTTAATCGACCGAACTCTATAATAACTAGACAATTACAAAATATATTCGAATATATATGTACATACATGATAAGCAGCCACATATAATACATAACAAATGGATCCATTTTTTTTTATAAGGTAAATTGTATTAATCAAAAGGGAGAGAACTCCCTTATACAGGAAGTATACCAAAAAGTAGAGAATTTACATCAGAACATGATTCTCTACAAAAGACGCGCAATATTCTATACAATTAGGGGTTATATGAGTGCACCAAAAAGCGATCAAAGATAAAAGATTATTCTTAAGATGTGAAAAAGGAGACTCAATCCCCTCAAAAGCTCTCTTATTTCTCTCCCCCCAAACTATCCACATGAGAGCTAACGGGGCGAACTTCCACGTCTTTTGCGTTCTTCTTCTACAGAAACCGACCCAGTTATATAACATTTCCTTTACAGTGCTTGGCATCACCCATTGAACACCAAAAAGGATCAGGATTTCCCTCCACAAAGCCGAGGACACGGGGCAATGCAACAAAAGATGATCAACTTCTTCCCCTGAGCTTTTACACATGTAGCACCAACTAACAAGTGTAATTCCTCTCATTCGCAGATTTTCAGCAGTCAAAATCACTCCCCTCGACGCTAACCATGCAAAAAAGCACACCTTCGTGGGCGCCTTAGGAATCCAAATCGAGGAGTATGGAAAAGAAGCCTCCTCTCTCTTCAACATACTCTGGTAAAAGGACTTCATGGTGAACAAACCATTGCCACGCAAACCCCATCTCCAAGAATCACAAGATGGATGGGGCTTGTCTTGCCCATATAGCAGTGTCAATAAATCTTGGAGCTCCGCAATCTCCCAATCTTGCATGTTCCTTTTAAATGAGAGGTCACATACTACACCCCTCCCCCCTTCATGCTCTTTACGAATCTGTTACCATCAATTCCTTCTGGTTCCAAACTCTGAAAACGTGGGGAAGGAGACCCTCAGAGTATCCTCTCCACACCACCTATGATTCCAAAAGTTGATTCTCCTTCCATCTCCCACCCTGTACGTAATGTTGTCACTGAAGGATTCCTAATTCTTCATGATGCTCCTCCACATGCCACACCCAAAAGGTGTTGTGATTGCCCTGGTCCTCCAACCCCCTCCCGTGGAATCGTATGGATCCATAGAATTTTGCGGTGTGTATATGGTTGAAAAATTATAAAAAATTTAAATCATTATCACACAAAGGGAAATGGGTGCAATGGTAATTAAACATATCCATGAATAATTTATATAGTTGATTACCTTTAGCATTCAAATTAATAGTAATTTCTGATCAAGATGAAGAACAAGTGATTTAAATAAAAGGGATTTGGGAGATTTTGGGTTACCTAACAGACTGTGGGGTACCTTTAAAAAGTTTACCGATGGTAGGGGTAAATTTTGCGGAATAGTATAATGGTAGGGATAAATTTGGCCAAATAGTATAACGGAGGTTGAATGTAGACAATATCCGAAAGCATAGGGATAAATTTGGACCTTTTCCCTCTAACTAAAAGTGGGGCTGATTATTTTAGTTCAATCAGGGCTTGCCACGTGTTATTTTGAAGTTTAGAAGAGGGATTTAATGGATAAGGGATAAAATAAACTCAACGGTAAGTGTATCTTTGTTATGAAACAAAATGGATGGTAAATATAGCTTATTTTCTATGGTAGAGGGGCAAATCTGGCCCTTTTCTGTTACGTCAATCTACAGGAAAAGCAATATTTTTTTAAAACAATAGTCCTCGAGAAATAAAAATACATCAAAGTTAATCAGAAAATTACCTCAAATCTGTTTGCAGCTGCAAGGAATATATCAGGTGATGGCTTTCCTTGTTTAACTTCTGGATCATCACCGCGAACGATATGATGCATCAGTGAAAAAAGTTCACCATGTCTTTGAGTTTTCAAGTCAAAATGCCGCGTGTGTGTACTGAAAATGCATTTATATTAGTTCATGTATTGCATCTTACTTCTTAAACATTATTTTAGCTTATGTAGAATCTTACACGTCTACTTGCTATACTAATTGCGCCACCAAAACAAAACTAAAAGAAGATGTCATACCCCGTAGCAACACAAATTGGTATTCCATTTGCATGAAGGTGATGAATCAGGCGGCTGGACCCTGTAACAGAACAAAAAGTTAAAAGATGCAAAGAGACCCGTGGATACTAATCTAATTTTGCATTAAGCGAAATCAAAAGACTGAAATAAACTGTATGTACAATGTATATGCAAGTCAAGTTTCATACTTGATAGCCTCTCTATTTCAGAGATAACTGTTCTAAAATTACATTACCACACACAAGGAACTTGAAAAAATAATTATCCTAGAGGATGTTGGACAAGATTTACAAGAAAGGAGATAAGGAATTAGATTAAAGATCATGGGTGTAATTCTTCCTAGCAATTCTCAAGTTGCTATGTAGCTTTACTCACACAGGCTATAAATATTAATTTCAATCCTTTTGATAAGATTGAATTATTTGTCCCACGCAGACAATGCTTTCTACATTTTACATAGGGACCTACAAATGGTGAATTTTGGAAGGAGTTAACAGATGCACAAAACACAAAATGAATATTCAAACTAACCATTTGCCATTGTGATGGTAGGAGCAGAAAGAAACCACTGCAAATCATTTCTCATGTTGACAGAAATGTTCTAACTTTGAAGAGTGTACTACAAGAGAGTAACGGAAGCCTTTTCCTTTAATAAGTAGGAAATCATATTATCCATTTCACTAAAATAATAGAATTTTCTTTTACAAACCACAGCCTCTCAAGAACATTAAACTCAGCTAAAGCTATCCCCTTCCGGGAGAAGTTCCTCGTGAAATACCATATAAGTTAGGCCCCATTAGCCGGCAAAGATAGAGATAAAGAGAAAGGATGGAAACCCCATTAGCAGCTTGTATGTTCAAGCAATATGGGTGTCTCATCCTTAAGAACTGACTATTCCCTTAGCAAAACTTGGATAAAGTTGATTGCTATAAAATAGCTTGCTTTGTATGGTTAGTTTCTAAAGAGGCATGTCTGACTCAAGAAAACTTGAAGAGAAAGGGCTTCAAGTTATGCTCTAGATGATTTTGTATGTGGGAAGGAGTCCGAGACCATCAACCACCTTTTCATTCACTGTCGACTCACTGACCAGCTGTGGCAATTGTTTCTCAGTATGAAAGGAATTAAGTGGGGTTATGCCTAAGTCCACAGGAGATCTGCTAATGTTGAAACAACATGGGAGGTACAGTGAAGCAGAAGAGATGATGGAGCTCGATTCCAGCATGGGTATGGTGGACAGTATGTATGGATGGAAAAGAACTTAAGGTATTTTGAAGGAAATGCAGCCCTTTACAGAATGTTAAGATGAACTGTATGATGCTATTTTATTTTGGTGTAAAGAAGAACTTCTGGAAGATGTAGAGGTTTTAGCAGATATCATTGTATCCTTGTAAGACCTTTTAGGGTCTCTTTTTGATGATCTTTTTGCTCTGTATATACGGCTTCAACACAGCCTTTTACCTTTCACAAAAATAAACATTAAAGCATAAGATCTCGTCACGTTTTCAAGAGACATGAGAACGCGCCCCCCTGCCTTTTCTCTTTCACAAATTTCACAAATAGGAAGTTTAGAATCCGACTTGAATATTGAAGGGATCACCAGATATAATACAAAAAATTTCCACCTGTCCTTACTTGTCTATTTAACACTATTCAAAACTTAATTTGACATCTTTTGGATCAACTTTTTTATATAACGGTGGTGTCCAGACTAGTTTGTGCACACCTCGACAGTTCTAACTATCACTTCAGAGTATCTTTTTCATGCTAAAAGATAAAAATGCATTCACATGGTTTTTCACCTGAAGCTAAAACCTGAAATTTGTGACATATACTGGTTGAGAAAATGGAAAACTGAGTGTGAGAAGAACTTGTAGGAAAACCAGAGTTTTCTGGAAACAAAAGATTTCTTTAATAAATAAATAAAAAAATGGCCCTTTCAGTCACATCTCATGACGGAAGGGGTTATTGGAAAATCAATAGACTGATAAAAATGAAGGAATGATGTAACAGTCAGAAGAAACAAAACGATGATTACTGAAGCTAAACTCAAAAGTAACTTTACAGAGAAAATTTGCAGAAGGGACCATCAAAGGGAACTTGGTCAAAAAGGAAGGTGGTTACTCCATGCCATTTTCAGACAAATAACCAATCCCGTAAATATCTGCTACTCTTATGTAGAACACTGAGGAAGGGTGAGAAAGCTGAAACTTGAGAAATGAATAAAGAAAAATAATTTGCCACCAGTGCTTAAATTTGTACCTGGCATGAGGTCACTTGTGGGAAACATTTTCTGCAACATTTCCTCTCTTTCTACAAGAAAATCTTCTGCTGTAAGTGAATCACTTATTCCTGTCTCTTCAACAAAGACCCTGGCAGCCTCTATCGCCTTCTTCCCCATCATCTTTGCCTTGAGTGACCAATCAAAAGTCTTATTATACCTAGCAAGTATAATCTCCTGGACCTCCGTATAGAATTTCTCCGTGTCTGATACACAAAAGAAAAGCAAAACAGAAGCTAGTCAACCAAGACCTGTCTTCAAGTAGCAACTATTCAACAACACAAAGAATTCCTTGTTTCTTTCCAATAGAATCCAACAAACAGGAAAAGCCTGGTAAATATCAATCTCCCCTTTGATCCCCCAAGTTAACAATCTATCCTCACCTGTTCTTCCCATTACTTAGAAGCTCTTTTCTTTTTCAAAGAAACAGACTGGAGTGTCCTAATATATCACATGATGTGAAAAACATTAAATCCAAATCAAATAAAAAGCCATGCAGTGTCCTCTGTGGTTAAACCACATACGTATACTCAAGGGGCATAAGAGATTTGGCTGTGTGAATTTGCTCTATGGTTATTTAAGTTATATAACTTGGGTAACAAAAGAAAATCCAAAATAACAAACTCTTGGATTGAAAAAGTAAATGACCTCACTAAAAATCAAAAGAAACAATACATGGATCCTTTTTCTAAACTTAAAGATCCCCTATAAGAAATCAACATCAATCTTACTGTTGCACTGAGAGAACGAGAGACTAGAATTTTCTTTTTAGTTGACAAAGAGGGAACTAGATTTCTTTTGACATTTATAAATCTCAAAGCGCAACAAGCTTTCTAGCGTATAAGAGTTTGTTGAGTTGTCCCAAATCGTTGGGATGTGGAACATTTGCTCACCTTATATGGTCGTGCGCAATCCTCACTTCATGAGATTGTACACCTCTAAGAAAAGTAGAAGATAAAATAATGCATGGCAGAGGAGACTTTCTCTAACTATCATGTTGCTAATGTTTCCTCAACAGATGCACACCAAGTGTAAGGTTTCTACTGAAAAAGGAATCATACCAGCGTATAGGCAGTGAGTAATAAAGTCATTAAAACAAAGAAAGCAATTATTTTTCTGCTATGGTAGCATGCTATCAGAACCACCAAAGCTCAGTAATTTACTCTTCATTCCTTTTAATTAGGGGAAAATATAATCAAAAAGCTAAGAAAGGCCATTTTGTTTTCTTTGATAGGTGAGAAATGTCTTAGTCTTGAGTAACTTACGTGCCAGATATGTGATGTTACATCAGAAAGACATAGACACACAAATGCCTATACATGCTTGAGGAACACACTTATTATACCATCTCTATTAGAATGTTTAGTGGCTTAATCTACCTATAGAGAAAAGTAGTAATAGTATATAGCAGAAGACTAATCTTGACGAATCTTCTCTGCATAAGAAATGGCCTAATGGTCACAAGGTCACACTTAAAGAGACTAGATATTGTAGAGTTATTCACATATCACTTATCATTGACAACTTATGGTATCAATAAGAAAGGCAACTTCAGAATTCCAAATCAAATAATGCCCTCAAGCAGCGGCTGATTGTTTTGTTGCACCGCATGCACTCAATAATCTTCCACGAATGAAATTTTACCCTTCAAAAGCATTTCTAAATTTTTAAAAACGCCTTACGGAATTACTCTGTCCCCTCCATCCCCTAAGATTTTTATTCAGAAGTTCCGTTAAGTATTGTCAAATAGATGAGCTTCCCTACCCTATTTTTAAATCCTGAGTCTATCACAGCTGACAAGGTATAACATAAAAAGCACAGTCAGCTCACAAAAGGAAGAAATATAGATTGTGGTCAGAAATCAAATAAGGATAGAACATATCACACTCAAGTTTTTTAACTTCACTTCCCCAATTATCACAAATTTTACGACATCGAAAGAACAAACAATTAAAGCAAACGATTGCATACTAAAGGTATACCAATTCCTACAAGCACATTACCAGTAATTGGTTCAAGAAACAGTGGGCATTGCATTCTCAAGTCATCCAGATTTGCAAAATAGAATGGAAATATAGTAAATCAAGTAAGAAAGATCTTATATATACCTAGAAGAAGGCCATCCATGTCAAAGATTACGTGAGTGATTGAGGCTTTTCTTGCAGATGAAGCATCACTGCTGCCCTCATTCGCCATTTTTTTAACAACTTTTAGCTTCGAGCAGCCCACAACAACCTTAAAAGTTAAAATTTGGGGAGATCTGTAAGCTTAATTTGAATGTGTCTCTTTTATTTCCCTTCTTGTAGAAAATGCACTAAAGCTGTACTGATGACCCATACTATTTAATTAAGTTTTTAGTGTATTAGCTGATTGAACAATATTAGTTAGCGGTGCATTCCTAAATTTGTTTTGAAAAATCTATTTTGGTCAAGTTTGATTTGAAGATAAATGTGGTTGGAGATCAATTTTCAAAATATATTTTCCAAATTTATTTTGGAAAAAATAAAATATGACTTATACCCACAGTTTTAAGAACTATCACAAGTATCCAATAGTATCATTATCAATAACATTTATTATATTATCGCAAAGCATAGTCCTGAACGTAAATAAATTTAGTATAAAATTAATATTTTTATAATGATCTACATGATACACTATCAGATGACCGAGGAGACGAATCAACATTATTACAAAATAATAAATAGTGGGCTCTTTTATAAAATACTAAAGTTTGAGGTAATCTTTATAAAATATAATAGTGATATCTTGGCCCAAAACCAACTATTGAGCTGGTTTTGGGATTTAAAATTTGGGATTTTGTCAAAATATAATCTATGGCCAAACATGTGTTTGCCAAATAAAATACAAATTTATTTTGACAAAATCTATAGCCAAACGGGTCCTTAGTTGACGTTCCAAGAAAAGATTTAAAAATTCTCTCGCTTGGCCATACTAAAAAAATATAAATATTATTTTTTCATGGGATACGATCAGTTTTTAAAAAAAGTGCTTTTGGGGAGAAGCAGAAGCAGTTTTGGAGAAGCAGAAAAAAGTAGCTTCTCTCCAAAAGCACTTTTCTGAGAATCACTTTTGAGAAAAATACACTTAGAAGCCGTTTTCAAAAGCTTGGTCAAACACTAATTACTGCTCAAAAGTGTTTTTCAAATTAATTAGTCAAACACAAACTGCTTCTCACCAAAAGCACTTTTTTAAGAAGTACTTTTGAGAAAATCACTTATCAAAATAAGCTAATTTTAGAAGTTTGGCCAAACGGACTACAAATACTATAAGGTTGAGGTGTGATGATTATAATTGAAGGTAAGGGTAGATATACGCAGAAGGGGCACATCCCCGCCCAAAATTTTCACTTTTAACACATGACCATTTTCACTTTTCCCGTGGTACTTGTTCTTTCTTTTTTCCTTTTTTTTTTTCTTCTTGTGCTCCTTTTCTTATTTTCTATAAGAAAAAAAAATATCTTTGTATTTCCTCTCTCTTGTACCATCAAATTTTTATTATTTATTTCAATTATATATTTGCTTTCATTTTTTTCTAGATTTTCAATATTCTATTTTAATGTGATAGTAATTATTTTATATTCTTATCTGTGTAATGTTATTTTTTTTCTTGATTTCAAATCCGAGAATCATTTGGTCATATGATCGTGAACCAAATCTAATTATTTAAAATGAGTCAAATAGACTAAACGTACGTCTTAATTCAATCTCATTGACTAGCGCTACATTTGTGTCAAAGGCAATGGCACTCGTAGCCATCAAGCCTTGGCTATGCTACTAGATGGAGGGTTGGGTAGTCCGGGGGTTCACGATGAGGAGTTTGGGGTCAGAAGGGCTCGGGGGAGGGAACATTGTGTCACGACCCAAATCCTAATTCAGGTCGCGATGGCGCCCAACAGCGGGGTTAGGCAAGCCGATATAACTTTCACTAAGTGATACCTTTCCCATTCGATCAAACAAGTCAATGGTTACTAGTTTATAACAACTAATATGATACTAGGCTTGAGTGAAGGTAAAGTCATAGTAGATACAAAGCCAAAATAAAACATACACATAGATATACATCCCAAAACCCCAAAAATATATACCGCGTGTGTGCCAGGAACTAGTGTCACGAGTGTCACGGGCAACTACTGAATATACAATGACTACAACATATACAGGGTCTCAGTCTGAGTGAAATAGACAGAGAGCATAACAAAGAAACTCCCGGACGCTGCTAGGAAGTCGCCAGGAAAGCAGCTCACCGTGAAATATGACCACGCTATCAATATCTAGCGCCGGCCTGAATATCAGATGGACCAGCCTCCGGACCTATACAGTCAAGTACAGAAAAGGAAAGAAAGTGCAGCATGAGTACATATATATAAATATGTACCCAGTGAGTATCCCTTCTAATCTCGAAGAAGTAGTGACGAGAGGTCTACTCGATACTCACTAAGGTCCAACAGTCGTAAAGTAAGCAGGATGTAAAGAAAACTGTAGGCAAGTAAAACAAATAATCAAGTACATCAAATCCGGCATCAAATACCAACTCTCAAATCAACAAATTGATATCCGCCGTGGCGTACGGCCCGATCCCACCCTGGTAGTCTCAATCTCGTCGTGGCGTACGGCCCGATCCCATAATATAATCAATCATCACTCTGCCGTGGCGTACGGCCCGATCCCATAATATAATCAATCATCACTCTGCCGTGGCGTACGGCCCGATCCCATAATATAATCAATCATCACTATGTCGTGGCGTACGGCCCGATCCCATAATATAATCAATCATCACTCTGCAGTGGTGTACGACCCGATCCTATAATATAATCAATCATCACTCTGCCGTGGCGTACGGCCCGATCCCATAATATAATCAATCATCACTCTGTTGTGACTCTCTTATCACTCTTAAATCAAGCCAAGTATCACACGTTCAAAGACAACAATACCAACCACACAAGTATACAAGTCATATCTATGCTACAACAGGGGAAAACAATGAGCATGTTGTGTCCTAACTACCCGGACGAAGCAGTAATAGCCACTACGTACGGACTCTCGTCACTCGGTGCGTACGTAGCCCCCAAACAAGATCACATAGCAAACAAGGTTACCTAGAGGGACAATTTCCCTCTTACGAGGTTAGAAAGGAGACTCACCTCGATAAGAGCACTCCTCGGACCAAGGACCGGATCAAAAGATGCGCCCGAAATTCCGAAACTACTCTTGACGGCTCACAACTAGCCAAACATAGCATAATTGAATCAATTCATGCTCCAGGAATAAGAATTAACAAGAAATTCCAAAATATAGCATTCTTGAAGGTTCTTGAAATTTCGACCCCGGGCCCACGCATTCGGATTTTGAAAAATCTCGAAGGAATGAATTACCCGAATCCAAAGGATCATAATTACATAATTCGNAGAAACCCAAAATTGGACATTTAAATACTGCCCAGGAAAACCTTCACTGCGATCGCGGAGAACAAATGACCCTGGCCCCCAGGAAGCGCTATGCGGTCGCATAGATGGGGCCTGCAATCGCAGAGGGTAGGGAGGTAGGCTTATGCGATCGCAGGAGTGAGGTCTGCGACCGCATAGAAGAACAGGCAGTGGGGGGGTAGGGGGTAGGTAGGTGACTTGTGCGATCGCAGGGGTGAGTCTGCGTTCGCAGAGAGTTGGTAAGGGGACCTTATGCGATCGCGGAGTGATGTCTGCGATCGCAGAGAACATTGGATGGCCCAGCATAATTACTTCTCTGCGATCGCATCCCTGCTTCTGCGATCGCAGAGAAGGAAACCAGACAGAAAAATTTCTGGTTTTTTCAACTTAGCTCCCGGGGGTCTAAAACACCCCTGAGTCCTTCGGGACCCCGTCCAAAAGCACCAGCAAGTCTGTATTCATGATACAGACTCGCTCGAACTTCCGGAACATGAAAAAAAAACAACGGAACTCAAAATTCAACCCCAAAACCAAATTAATCAAACTTAAGAACTTTGAAACTCTAGAATTCATTACATTGCGCCGAACGGGTCTATACTACTCTGAATGACCCCAAATTTTGCGGACAAGTCACAAATGACTATACGAAACTATTGCCGGTCCCGGAATTCCATTCTAACCCCGATAGTATGAAGTCCCTCTCCAGGCCAAATTCTAAACTTAAGGAAATCCTGATTTTCATTTCGGGCGCCGAAACATTCCCGGGTCATCAGAAACCTGAGACGCTCAAGTACGAAATCATCATACGGAGCTACTGGAGCTGTCAGAACTCGATTCTGGGTTCATTTTCTCAAGAGGTTGACCGAAGTCAAACTTTGCCAAATAGGCCAGCCTTAAGGAACCAAGTATTCCTAAACCATCTAAATCATTCCCAAATCCCGGACCACCCGCTCCCGCGAGTCATAGAGCACGAATAGCCGCTATGGAAGGTTTAATTTAAGGAAACGGGACCCTAATACGCAAAACAACCGGCTGGGTCGTCACATTCTCCCCCTCTTAAACAAACGTTCGTCCTCGAACGGGACTAGAATCGTACCTAGAGTGCTGAATAGCTATGGATATCTGTTCCGCATGTCCCGCTCGGACTCCCAAGTCGCCCCCTCAACTGGTTTGCCTCTCCACTGGACCTTAACCGCGAAAACTGTCTTAGACCTCAACTGGCGGTCCTGTCTATCAATAATGGCCACTGGCTCCTCCTCGTAGCCCAACTTCTCATCTAACTAAATAGTGATGTAATCAACCACGTGCGAGAAGTCGGCGTGATACCTCCGAAGCATAGATACATGAAATACTGGGTGAACTCCTGATAAGGTTGGAGGCAAAGCAAGCTCATAAGCAACCTCTCCAACCCGCTTTAGCACCTCGAAAGGACCTATAAACCTGGGGCTCAGCTTGTCTTTCTTCCCAAATCTCATAATGCCCTTCATCGGCGAAACCTTCAACATGACCTTATCTCCCTCCATGAATGCTACATCACGTGCCCACTGATCTGTGTAGCTCTTCTGCCTAGACTGGGCTGTACAGAGCCTTTCCTGAATAATCTTCACCTTTTCCAAGGCATCTCTCACCAGATCTGTACCATATAGCTTGGCCTCGCCAGGCTCAAACCACCCGATCGGAGAACGACATCGCTGACCGTATAAAGCCTCAAATGGAGCCATCTCGATGTTGGACTAATAACTATTATTGTATGCAAACTCCGCTAAGGGTAAGAACTGATCCCAATGTCCCCCGAAATCAATTACGCAAGCCCTGAGCATATCCTCCAAAATCTGAACCGTACGCTCTGACTGGCCATCAGTCTGAGGGTGAAATGCTGAACAGAGGTCTATCTGAGTACCCATCTCGCTGTGCAAAGCTCTCCAGAAATGCGAAGTGAACTGAGGACCCCGATCTGAAATGATAGACACCGGCACACCATGCAACCGGACTATCTCACGAAGGTAAATCTGAGCTAGCCTCTCTGTAGTATAAGTGGTAGCCACGGGAATGAAATGTGTCGATTTGGTCAATCTATCCACAATGACCCAAACCGCATCAACCCTCCGCAAAGTCCGAGGCAACCCAACCACGAAGTCCATAGTGATACGCTCCCACTTCCATTGATGGATGGGCATCTGCTGAAACAAGCCTCCTGGCCGCTGATGCTCGTACTTAACCTGCTGACAATTAAGACCCCTGACCACATACTGAACAATGTCCTTCTTCATCCGCCTCCACTAGTAGTGCTGCCTCAAATCACGATACATCTTCGTCGCTCCTGGGTGAATAGAGTACCGAGAATCGTGTGCCTCTGCTATGAATCCTTTCCCTCAGGCCATCAATATCAAGAACACACAATCGCCCTTGGAGCCGCAGAACACCGTCCTCACCTAAAGTAACCTCCTTGGCCCTGCCTTGGACCACTGTATCCCTAAGCTCTGCTAGGCGTGGATCATCAAACTATCGAGCCTTGATCTCTCCCAATAATGAAGACTGAGCTACCACGTGAGCTAAAACTCGACGAGGCTCTGAAAGGTCCAACCTTACCAAACGGTTGGCCAAGGACTGTATTTCCAAGGCTAAAGGTCTCTCTTCCGCTGCAATGTAGGCCAAACTACCCATGCTAGCTGCTCGCCTGCTCAAGGCTTCCGCAACTACATTTGCCTTGCCCGGGTGATACAAAATAGTGTGATAATAGTCTTTCAAACACTCAAGCCACCTCCGCTGCCTCAAATTAAGATCCCTCTGCTTGAGTAAGTACTGCAGGCTGCGGTGGTCAGTATAGACCTCACAAGATACACCGTACAAATAATGCCGCCATATCTTCAAAGCATGAACAATCGCTGCCAACTCCAAATCGTGCACAGGGTAATTCTTTTCATGAACCTTCAGCTGTCGCGAAGCATAAGCAATAAACCTGCCATCCTGCATCAACACACATCCCAACCCGACGCGCGAGGCATCGCAATACACTGTATACACTCCAGACTCAGAAGGAAATGATAACATTGGTGCTGAAGTCAATGCTGATTTGAGCTTCTGAAAGCTCGCCTCACAATCGTCGGACCACTGAAATGGAGCATTCTTCTGAGTCAATCTAGTCAGTGGAGCGGCAATAGAAGAGAATCCCTCCACGAATCGACGGTAATAACCTGCTAAACCCAGAAAACTCCTGATCTCTAAAGCTGAAGTAGGACGTGGACAACTCTGAACTACCTCAATCTTCTGCGGATCAACCTTGATACCCTCACCTGAAACCACATGCCCTAGAAATGCCACGGAGTCCAGCCAAAACTCGCACTTGGAGAACTTGGCATATAGCTTCTGCTCTCGCAAGGTCTGAAGTACAACTCTCAAATGCTGCTCGTTCTCTCCTAGGCTCCGTGAGTAGATAAATATATCATCGATGAAAACAATAACGAATGAGTCGATATACGGCCTGAACACCCTATTCATCAAGTCCATAAATGTTGTTGGGGCATTAGTCAAGCCAAAGTACATCACTAAGAACTCATAGTGGCCATATCTGGTGCGAAATGCAGTCTTCGGGACATCAGAAGCCCGAATCTTCAACTGGTGATAACCCGACCTCAGATCAATCTTAGAGAACACACGATCACCCTATAGCTGATCAAACAAATCATCAATGCGCGGCAGAGGATACTTGTTCTTGATGGTCACCTTATTCAATTGGCGGTAGTCAATACACATCCGCATAGACCCATCCTTCTTCTTCACAAATAGGACTGGAGCACCCCACGACGACACACTCGGCCTAATAAACCCCTTGGACAACAACTCCTCAAGCTTCTCCTTCAGTTCCTTTATCTCTTTAAGAGCCATCATTAGGGAGGAATAGAAATAGGCTGAGTATCTGGTGCCAAATCAATGCAGAAATCTATATCTCGATCTGGAGGCATGCCTTGAAGATCTGAAGGAAACACATCCGGAAACTCCCGAATGACAGGCACTGAATCAAGGGTAGGAGACTCGGCGGTGGTGTTCTGTACATAAGCAAGGTAAGAAAGACACCCTTTCTCGACCATATGCCGAGCTTTCATGAAGGAAATGACCCGGCTGAAGGCATTAACTAAAGAACCCCTCCACTCTAACCTCGGCGACTCAGGCACGACTAATGTAACTGTCTTGGCATGGCAATCCAGGATAACATGATGAGGGGATAACCAATCCATGCCCAAGATGACCTCGAAATCAACCATATCCAGCAACAACAGGTCGGCTCTAGTCTCCAACTCACATAAGGTAATTATACAAGACCGGTAGACCCGGTCTACCATTACAGAGTCGCCTACAGGAATGGATACATACAAGGGAGAACCCAAAGACTCGCAATTAACATCCAAAGAATGGGCAAATAATGCTGAAACATATGAATATGTGGACCCTGGATCAAATAGCATTGAAGCCTCTCTACCACATACCGAAATAATACCTGTAATCACAGCGTCTGCTGCCTCTACGTCTGCCCTGGCTGGAATAGCATACAAGCTGGCTGGAGCACCCAATGACTGAGCTCCCCCAGGACGAGTTGGGGATGAACGACCCCTTCCTGACTAGCCTCCCCCTCTAGGACGGACCCTGCCGATCTGACCTCCACCCCTAAGTGGTCGTGCTGCTGGTGCTGTAATCATAGGTTGCTGGCTCTGTTGTACGGCCTTGCCCCGATTCCTGGGACAAAACCTCCATGCGTGACCCAGATCCCCACACTCGAAGCAACCCCTTGGCACTACTGCTTGCTGCCCTGAAGAGGAGGAACCCTGACTGGCTGAAGAGCGGTGTGAATCCCTTGGTAAAGCACTGGGATAAGAACTGGAGGATCTCTGATGGCTAGAATAACTGTTGGGTGCATTCTGGATGGCTGAAGGATGATAGGAGCGCTCTGGCATGGCGCTAAACTGGGGCTTGACTGGGACAACCCTAGGAGGTACTGGAGGTGCTGAATAGGAAGGCCTGCTGAGCTGGACACCTCCGTACTGACCCCTGGCCCTAGCTGGATCCCCTCTGAAGTTGCCTACAAACCTGGCCCTCTTGTCTTGCTGACCCTGCTGACCTGGCTGACCCTGCTCCCTGCCCCTCACACGGTAACCCTCGATACGTCGAGCTATCTCGACTACAAGCTGATATGGGGTACCCATCTCTAACTCTCTGGCCATGGAAGTCCTTATACCCCGGATGTAAGCCTGCCACAAATGGTCGAACCCTCTCAACATCTGTGGGCAATATAATGAGAGCATGGCGAGACAACTCTGAGAACCTAGCCTCATAATCTGACACAGACATCTGCCCCTACTCTAACCTCTCAAACTGACCCCGAAGCTCCTCCCTCTCAGATGGTGGAATGTATCTGTCCAAAAATAACTGAATAAACTGCTCCTAAGTAACCGGTGGCGACCCTGCTGGCCTACTGAGAATATATGACTGCCACCAGCGGCGAGCTCTGCCCTCAAGCTGAAATGTCGTGAAATCTACCCCGTGTGACTCTAATATCCTCATGTTGTGCAGTATGTCCCTGCACCTCTCGATAAAATCCTGTGCATCCTCTCCTCGCTCACTCCCGAAGGTCGGAGGGGGAAGTTGGGTCCACCTACCCAGCAACTTTTGCTGGTCTATCTCTGCAACTGGCCTGGGCTCCAGTGCTGCTTAGAGGTGCCAGAGGTGGTGGTCAGGTGCATAGAGGTGGAGCACAGGCCGTGAGGGGTAGAGGCCAGGTTGCAGCAGGTAGACCCAGGGATGTTCATATTGGAGGGGCTCAGCCCCGGTGTTATGCTTTTCCTGCTCGTCCTGATGCTGAGGCTTCTGATGCAGTTATTACAGGTACGGTTTCAGTTTGCAGCCGAGAGACTTCGGTGTTATTTGATCCGGGTTCTACATTCTTCTACGTGTCTTCATATCTTTCCCCTTATTTGAGTATGCCTCGTGATTCTTTGAGTACTGCTGTACATGTGTCTACACCGGTGGGTGATTCTATAGTGGTAGATAGAGTCTACCGTGTTAGCGCAATAGTTATTGGTGGTTTGGAGACTCAAGTTGATTTTTTGCTTCTTGATATGGTTGACTTTGATGTTATATTGGAGATGGACTGGTTATCTCCCTATCATGCTATCTTGGACTGTCATGCCAAGACAGTGACCTTAGCCTTGCCAGGAGTACCTCGTTTAGAGTGGAGAGGGACCCATAGTCACTCTTCTGGTAAAGTTATTTCTTATATGAAGGCTCGGCGCATGGTCGAGAAGGGTTGTTTGGCCTATTTGGCCTATGTTCGTGATTCTAGTGCTGAGGTTCCTTCTATCGAGTCTGTGCCCGTGGTTCGCGAGTTTCTAGAGGTATTCCCGGCTGACCTGCCGGGTATTTCCAGAGTTTCCAGAGATCTATATGAGAGAGCTTGTCNCCTTTAGCAGAGTTTGCCTACAACAACAGTTACCAGTCGAGCATTCAGATGGCTCCGTATGAGGCGTTGTATGGTAGGCGATGTCGGTCTCCAGTCGGATGGTTTGAGCCCGGAGAGGCTAGGTTATTGGGTTCGGAGTTAGTCCAGGATGCCTTAGATAAGGTGAAGATCATTTAGGATAGGCTTCGTACAGCTCAGTCCAGGCAAAAGAGTTATGCA
>MDKH01008847.1:0-15689 GCA_005239495.1 Nicotiana undulata | reverse complement strand
CATTAATACTCAAATTCTCTAGCATCCTTCACATATTCGGCCTCCTACCGAATAGCCACTAGACTCCCATGAGAAACTTTTCTAATCACACAATCGGTAACCTACTCATAGCGGATAACCCACCTGTGGAATTCACCAACTGACACTTTCCAACAATGTTGCGGCGCACACCGTCTGCAACATCAATACTTCACCCTAAGCTTGTTCTCATTCACCAACTTTACCCGTCCGTTCGCTTCTCATGGACACCTACTAAATGCGCTACAACATCTTCAAATTCACCGCCATATAGCATCCTTCCTCATCCCTAACCACTCTTCCTTGTTGCATCCAACCTTCCGCCGATAACCAATAGTTCAGATTAAGCTCGGGGACCTAATCCCTGTCCAATAAATTCTCAAACCATTCCAACTCCTCCTCAAGGTAGGAAGCCGTCTTACTACTGAACTCATAGGCTACACTGCTACTCTCCCCCTTAGTTAAACTCATTCCTTTAAGAAACTACCCGACTTCCATCTCTGACGCCTGGCATCTAGAGATTTAGCCGCCACCTGACACTTCTCATATGTCTCCATTCATCACATGCTTCTCAATTGCGGCCTCAATCCAATATCATTATCTGTGGCTCTTGAACCAGCAGATCACCACAATTTCAGGCTCTCCGAAGATCATCTTTCTCGGGCTGTCTTCACTAGAAGTAGCTATTAAATTCTGAACCACCACACCATGATCTCCGACTTCCACTTCTTCAACCCTGCTTCATAACACTTCAACCCCATGCAACTGAAGAAACATAACACCGGCGATCTTAACGCACTCTACTTGATCAAACACCGATACCACATCGCCGATGAATATAGCACCTCACCTGGACACCAAGTCTTGCTACTTTATCACTCCAAGACCTGGCCATTTACAATCCAAATGCCCGTGCTCTGCCGGAATTACAATACCAAGATCTCGAAATCACACCTTGAGAAAAACCTCCATTCAAACCATTCATCACCCTCAACATACGGGCAACATTCTACCATCATACCGACACCGCCCGATAACCAATCGAAAACACCATAACAATCTGAGCACAGTATCAAAGTCCTCAGGAACACAACAACTAAACTGAAGCAACATAATATTCTTTTGCAGGGCAACAATAACAGCCCTAACTTGCTACACATGGAAAACATCTCGCACCATATCCGTAGCACCATTACAATTCTTCAAACTCTCGATTCATGACAAACGCTTCGCGACGCGTAAGATTGAGTAAGGAGGAAATGTAGGCATAAGCCTTAAAGGAATCAAATTGCACCACGAGGAATAAATAAGGGAATTACTCCTACAACCCCGTAGCCTCTCGAAGATAAGTACAGACGTCTCCGTACCGATCCGCAAGACTCTGCTAGACTTTCTCATGACTTGTGAAACCTAGGGGAACCTAGAGCTCTGATACCACGTTGTCACGACCCAAAATATATAGGTCGTGATGGCGCCGGACACCACTGTCAGGCAAGCCACCCTCAATAAGTTAAAATACTTTCCTGTTTAACATTTTCGAAATCGTTACCTTTATCTGCATTTCATAATACGACAGGAAATCAATTGATTGTAATAAGATATATATCATCACATCCCCCGAACCCGGTGATACAAGTACATGAGCAACTTCTAAGAATTTATACAATTAACAATGCTTGTCCGAGAAATAAATTGGACAAAGACTATAAAGATAAAAATGTAAATACATAGAAGGGAGACTCTGCCAGCTGCGGAACGCCTCTGGATGAATGCAACTCGTATAAGTCTCCAAGTCGATCCATGTACTATAAAGGTACCTGTGCAACAAAATGCACAGAAAGTGTAGCCAAAATCTGTATGATGTCTGTGAAAATAAAGTACACTGTACTCCCTTAGAACCGCAAAATCTCATGTTGCTAGTGTACTACGAAATCTCGTTGGATTTTGGCTTTCACTGGAAAATTCACGTTACATGTATATTCATGTTCTTGCATGAACTTGCTGGAGCAAACTAGTTTTACTTTACCTCACTTTGTAAAAGAGTCAAAAGAATCTTGTATGAATTTTATTGTAACAAATTCACATTTCCATTCAATCCTTGTAAAGAAACCCATATTCAAGAATTCACATGAATTCTTTTCTTTTGATATGTTACTTTGCTGGTCAAAGTCTCCAAGGTATATTACTACTAAAGAAGCCAACTCAAAATATTAATCCAAAGAGCTTTTCACGTGTAAGCAAGATTTAATGTGTCTTATGACTCATCATTCATATGAGTGACACTTTGTCTTATCTTAATGCCCAGTGGCAGCCGCAACATGGTCTTTATCCAATTAATTATAATTATCCCCACCATTAAGCAATCATCCACATAATTAAGAATTATCTTAAATTATTTAAAATACTACTCACTTTCAATATACTTTATACACCTTACTATCATGGCCATGTGGTACCTTGTATGGTACTAGTCCATAAATACCGGGTATTAACGTTCGGCCCGAATTTTATTCCAAACCGGCCACCGTCAACAAAACTCATTTTCTTTAATTTGTGTACCCTTTTATCCTTCATGACACTAAATTTTTTTCCAGGCAAGTCATAAATAAGAAGCTGTTATGGGAAGTCTCATTTAGGGAAACGGGGTCCGATAACGCAAAACGACCGGTCGGGTCGTTACAAAAAAGTACCCCGGGACTTAAAAGATATAATTTCCCAGAATTGCGCAGATATGCGGTCTACTATGCGATCGCAAATTAGGTATGCGGATCGCATAGTGGTCACATACCTGGACAATTGCTTTCCATTTTAAGGACAACTATGCGGCCCAATATGCGATCGCATTTTGAGAATGCGAGCCGCATAGTTGTCGCATTCTTGCACCTTGATTCTTGCGGAGGGAGTTATGCGACGCATTATGCGATCGCATAACAGGTATGCGGACCGCATAGTGGTCGCATATCTGGGCAGCCTGCTTTCCTTTTTGGCCCAGCTGAGGGCCATTTATATGACAGGAATGCAGACCGCATAGCAGGAATGCGATCGCATTTCCTGCTTCGGGGCTTCTAATTTTTGATTTTAAAACCTGACCCCTAGTTTAATAAAACACTCCTCCCCTTCATTCTTAACATCTATCTGACTAAAATAGAGAGAAGGAAGAGTGAGTTTATTGAGAGAAAGTCATCTTCTTCATCAAATCAGTCCACCACCTCTGCTCAGGCCTGGAAATCTTCGAGTAGTTGTTGTCTTCTTTACTACAAGAGGTAAGTCCTCACCCCATTTCCCCTTTAATTCTCAGGTTTTGGTTAAAAGGATAAAACACACATGTAATTGGTTCTTGAAGATAAAAGCTAGTACTTACATGCATGTTCATGATCTGTCCTAATATAGCAAGAGGGTGTAAGTTAGAGCAATTTTCCACTAAAAAGGGGATTAGAAATCCAAGGGGTCATAGTGTTTGATAAGATGCCCAAATGAATTCAAGATTCCTAATTCTAAGATAAATGTGTCGCGTTGTGAACTAGATTGACGGTGCTAGACGGTTTGGTGAACTGTGATAGAAATTAAAGGGAATTCCAACTCAAGGTATGTATGGCTAACTTAAATCTTTGTAGAGTTGCCTTGTTGGTGTCTGAGCATTCGGTATGTATTCCGGGTTTGATTGCATTTGAATCAGATGTCCTATTATGATGAGATGAAGGGTTCTGTTCTCTGAATGCCTTAGTTGATTTTCCATGCCACCATGCTATGTGAGATTGTGAACTATGATTCCTTGTACTTACTCTATCATATGCAAAACTCCCTATATCCTTGAATATCTTGGTATGAAAGGAAGTGCTACCAAATGAACGAAATGGTAATGAACTCAATTGTTGAATGTATCCAAGTGCTAAAGGCTGTGTAGCAAATGATGGAAAGGAAATGTGGATTTACTTAATTAAGCTAAATGATTATGGCATATCGTACATGACTCACTGTTTGGTAAAAGTTATTGTGACCTTGATTTCACATGGTTGTTTGGTTGTTATGAATTTATACTCTTGATGATAGAAATCCTTGTGATTGAATTATTGGCTGTTGTTTCTATCAATGTGATTGTACGGTGGGATCGGGTTGCGCGCCGCAACAGGTGAAATAAGGATGATATGTTGAGAATTAATAAAGATGGAATGTGATTGTACGGTGAGATCGGGTTGCACGCCGCAACATAAGAAATAAGGGTGTAATGATGAGAAGAAATAAGGGTGGAATATGATTGTAAGGTGGGATCGGGTTGCGCGCCGCAACATGAGAACAATTGAAGTAAGGAACTGTGAAAATCTCATTTGTGATTCTCTGTGTCTCTGTGCAATAATTGTTTGGTTTCTTTGACTTCGTTCTATCTGTGCATTGCTTTGATTTTACTTAGAGTAAAGTTTGTTCATACATACTAGTACTATTCAATGGTACTAACGTCCCTTTTGCCGGGGACGCTACATCTTTTATATGGATGTAGGTTGTCCTATAACAGGTAGCTCCGTCCGCCGATAGTGGTGCCTTCTCTTCATCCCTTCAGCAGTACTGGTGAGCCCCATTCCTCTCAGAGCCGTGCGTAGTCCATGTCATCTCTTTTGTATATTTTGGTTCTCTTAAGGTATAGTCGGGGCCTTGTTGTCGGCAAGTATGTATACCCTCTTCCGTACCTTTAGAGGCTCCGTAGACACTGTGTGGGTTGTATATATGTTTGGTAGTAGTTGTAATTATTCGTAATCATGGTCCCGAATTGGAGATGTTGTGCTTAGTTTGTATATTTTGGGATTATCAAATGTTGAAGCTTTAAAAGAGGAAAATGGATTTATGTTGAAATTCATACTTTGGTTCCATTTGCTATTTATTTATAGATTGGTACATTATAAACACGGGGTAATGCCTTGGGTAGGAAAGGAAATCCAGGTCCGCTTGACCGGGATCATCCGATTAGGCGCCGGTCTCGTCCCTCGGTTTTGGGGCGTGATAGTGTCCACAACTGATGCCAATCATTCCAGCAGTTGTTATAATATACTATTGCTACATTAAATTTAGTCAATAATCTTATATGCAATAGAATGCCAAGACGTATTAGTCTACGACATAAGGAAGTTTGGATTGAACTGTCGTGACAATGAAACGAGTATTGAGATATTTGAAATATACTCAAAGTTATTCTTTGAACCACAATAAGTATCCTGCAGTAATAGAGGAATGCAATGATGCAAATTAGATCACCGGTTTGATTGTTTTAAATCCATAAGTGGATATATTTTCACAGACGGTGGAGGAGCGGTGTCTTGGAATGTCATGACCGGAATTCCCACCATCGGGACCGTGATGGCGCCTAACGCTGCACTTGCTAGGCAAGTCCACGTTAGAGATTTACAACATATAAAACATTTAAAACTATGTGAAGATCCACTACCATTCGACACATGATACCAGTATAAGAAGTAAAAGTGGTGAAATAATATTGCGCAAAAATACCAATATGTCTAACTACCTATGATCTGGAGTCGCAACTCACAGACTATTAAGAATTTACTACAAGTATTTGGCTGAAAGAAAATGTATAACTATTTGTGAACTAAATAAAACAACAAATGAATAATAAGGAAGAGACTCCAGAAATCTGCGGACGTCGGCAGATCTACCTCGGGTCTCTGTGCGAAAGTCAGCTACAACTCGAAATCAGCTCGGACCTATACCTGGATCTGCATAGAGAGTGCAGTATCAGTACAACCGACCCTTTGTGCTTTACACTCATCCTGACAATTAACAGAATCAATAACAACAGATAGAGGGAAGATTCAGAAAGAAATCAATATTTCATCAATGATTAATTTCACAATCTAGCATCTCAGCCTCTAATCAATATTCACAATTTCATCAACCTTGGTGGAACCGAATACAAGTCTCCCAACTTTTCAATAACAACAATAAGCATGGATAACAAGTTTTAAGACCACAAATTTGCAAGAATGGAATTTCACTCGCATGCTATGTAACTACCACAATGCATAGATGCTCGTCACCTCACCTATACATCGTATTCAACAACAAAACACATAGCACATACTCACACAATACCTATTCCCTCAAGACAAAGTTAGACATAACACTTACCTCGATTTCGCAGGCCACTCATTGCTCAAGTACCGGTTTCCCTCTAGAATTCACCTCCAACCCAATCATATCTAATCATAATTAGTTTAATATCATTAATTATCGCTAAAGGAATACTCTTTAATGAATAATTATAGTTTTCCTAAGTTTTCCCAACAAAAGTCAAAAATCGACCCCGAGCCCGCTTGGTCCAAACTCGAGGTTCGGAACAAAATTCATTTACCCATTCTCCCCGAGCCTGGATATATAATTGATTTTGGAATCCGACCTCAATTTGAGGTCTAAATACCCAAATTTCAAAATTCCTAAGTTCTACCCGAAAATCCCTAGTTCCACCATGAAAATCCTGCTAAAAGATGTAAAAGATTGAAAGAAAATAGTTGGGAATCACTTACCTATGATTTGGGGAAGATTTGGTCTTTGGAAAGTCGCCTATTGAGGTTTAGGTTTTGAGAAATTGAAGAATGAATGAAAAATCCCGTCTAAGTCCTAAGTTATCAGCTGCGGATGTCGCATTTGTGAAGCTCGCAAATGCGAAGGGGTCATCGCAAATGCGAGATCCTTCACATTTCCACTGCCTTCGCAAATGCGAAGAATATGTCGCATTTGCAACAATTGGCTCATCGCAATTGCGGGTAGAAGTTCGCATTTGCGAACATACCCTTCCCCAGACCCTCTTCGTAATTGCGAAGAAAAACTCGCAATTGCGAGAACTGCTGGCCCAAACTTTCTTCGCAATTGCGATAAAGACCTCGGAACTGCCATACCTTCTTGGTTCGCATTTGCAAATCCTGATATCGCATTGCGAGATCAGAGGCCCGCTACAGACACCAGTTACACCAGCAAATTTCTAAGTTCCAAAATCACCCGTAGCCTATCTGAAACTCACTCGAGCCCTCAGGGCTCCAAATCAAACATGCACGCAAGTCTAAAAATATCATACAGACTTGCTCGTTCGATCAAATCACCAAAATAACACCTAAAACTACGTATTTAGCATCAAAACTCATGAATTTCTCAAGAACACTTAAAGTTTCTATTTTCTCAACCAAGGGTCCGAATCACGTCATATAAACTCCATTTCTCACCAAATTTCACATACATGACTTATATATTATATTAAACATGTACTGGCTCTGAAACTAAAATACGGGCCCGATACCAACGATATTAAACATTAATCAATTTCTTTAAGTCCTTAGAATTTCAGTCCTACAATTTTCATCAAAAATTCATTTCTCGAGCTAGGGACCTCGGAATTTGATTTCGGGCATACGCTCAAGTCCCATATTTTACCACGGACCTTTCGCGAACTTTGGAACATGGGTCCGGGTCCGTTTACACAAAACAACAAAGTCCACTAAAATCAATTTTAAATCCCAAAAATTGTTATTTCATAAATTTCCATATAAAAGCTTTCTGGATTTTTGCCCGGACTGCGCACGCAAATTGAGGTGAGTAAAAATAAGGGTTTTAAGGCTAACGTGAGCGGAATAGAGTCTTATATTACAAGATGACCCTATGGGTCATCACATGGAAATTATCCAAATAAATGGGTATTGCCCGCTCTATAATGGAGGCTGAGTTATAGCCTTCGACAAGGCCGGTGAAGAAATAGAATGGCTCCAAAATTTCTTAAAGATATATAATTTTATCCCAAACCATTGCACCAATAAGAATATATTGAGATAGTCAAGCGGTAATTGGAAGGGCGAGGATCATTATGTATAACGAAAAATCTCGTCATATACGACGAAGACGTATGACTGTTAGCCAACTACTCTCTAGGGGAATTATCGCAATTGACTATGTGAATTTGAGTGATAATGTGTCGGATCCACTTACAAAAGGCCTAACTAGAGAGGTAGTTGAGAGATCATCAAAGGGAATGGGACTATGGCCGAGGACAAGTCACTGTGGCGGTAACTCTACCTAGAAGACTGGAGATCACAAGATTTTGGTTCAAGGAGATCAAACAAAGTTATAATGACAGTTCAACATTGTCAAATAAAATTTTGGTCCATTCTCGCGATGAGACAATGTTCAGTACCAAGGATAAAACATTAAGTCTTTTTAATGATTTCTAAGTTTGATACAGGGTATATAAAATAGTGTATCTATGGGATTACACATTTAGGAATCATCTATGTAAGTGTGAAGTGTAAGCCGCTTCAAGGAGAATTTAGTAAGGCCTGATCTCTATGCTCTTATAAACCATGCAGTGTTCATGGATGAAACGAACATAACAATGAGAACCAAAGACGATTAAGGGTTGATCGTGTGACATATGGTTGTCTAGGTATACACTAAAGCTCGACGATTCAAAGATATCAAATCTATCGATTGACCGAGTATATCCGACATAAGTTCACTACGGAAAGTTCAAAGGAAAACCTACTTATCCAAATGCGATTAATCCTTACTTGTGATTCACACAACTTTTTATGCATGTTTTAATCATATAGCCATTCCCAATTCATGTGGTGGATTGTCGCGTTTTATTAAGGGGTATGAATGGGAAATGAAATAGGCGTCTCTTGAATTGAACCTCTTCATCTTACCCTTTCATTATCTATAAATTTAGAGGCTTGGCCTCATTTTTCATATATGAAAATCTGAAATCATCTCCCCTCTTTTGTACTTGTTGCCTTATTTTCTAAATAAATATAAGTGTCATGTGTGATTTGCTCCGTTTTTTGAGTTCGCTGAAGTTCTGTGATTTGAAGTGCCGCTATCACAGAATAGTTATTCCGTTCTATCCTAGGAGGAATTAATCTGTATACCTTGGGCAACAATGAGGGGATTAAATTTCTTAAGGACACACTGTGAATTCAGTGGGCTCGGAATTATTTTACGATTTGTTTATGAACTAACGTTTGTTTGCTTCTCTGATTTTCTGATTTTGAACACAGTAATACCAACAGTCTTTGATACAATATGGATCTCAATCCTCAATAAGAGTTCTTCAAGCTTCACGTAGATTGATTGTGCACCCTCTTACATGAAAATTGGATGGCTGCAATGGTTGAGCAAGGTGATCTGTATTGGTGAAAAAATCAACATGACACATGGATTAACGATATGGTGACAAGTGGTGTCACGAACCAATTTACTCTCCGAACGGTCTCGTGACGTCACCTAATCTCTACGACTAGGTAAGCCTAAATTTGCGGAAAATAAGACAAACAATAATAGAACAGTAAAGAAGAAGCAATACTATAAAACTTAGCCGCTCGGCATGTACAACTTTTACTTTCCCAAAACCCGGAAGATCACAAATCACAAACTATGTGCTACTGTAGATCTAAACAAAGGAATAAGGAAAAATGTATCTATATATGTCTCCTAAATCTATACTGGAGTGGAAGGGGACACATGAGATCCTGCGAACGCCGCAGAATTACCTCGCGGTCTCCTAAACAGCTGCAATGATGCGCCTAACCACGGTACTGAGTGCTGGTACCTGGATCTTCACATGGGGAAAACATGCGCGTGAAAGGGCGTGAGTACTCCACATTCGGTACTCAGTAAGTGCCAAGCCTAACCCAAGTCAAGTAGTGACGAGGTCAGCTTAAGGCTCTACTGAATTTTAAAAACAAGTCAGTTATAAGTCTAAACAGTGAAATATCAATAAGCAATGATAGCAAAATTTAAAAGGAAAACTGAAGGAAATAATAAGGAAGAGCCCTCAGCTCAGCACATTATATATCTCAACAGCGAATATGCAATGCAGTACGGGGTGAAAGCTCCCGGATCTCGGTCCGTAGTCCCAATTTAAATATGCTATGCAGTACAGGGGAAAGCTCCCGGATCTCAGTCCGTAGTCCCAATTCAAATATGCTATGCAGTACAGGGGAAAGCTCCCGGATCTCAGTCCGTAGTCCCAATTTAAATATGCAATGCAGTACAGGGGGAAATCTCCCGGATCTCAGTTTGTAGTCCCAATTTAAATATAAAATGCAGAATTTTATCGGATACGCCTCAATTAAACAATTCAGGAAACATCAGGCAAGAATAAGGTAAAACTACCTAAGAATGGAGCAAAATAATAGCAAATACGGGGAAATTCAAGTAAGGACAGGTAGGCATGCTTATTCTACGCTAACTAATCAGTTTTAACATAAAACAATAATATAGGATTGTAAATGAGTTATGTCATGGAAGGAAAAGTGGGATTTTAGCAACAATGACCCGTGTACGCACTCGTCACCTCACGTACACGGAGTCCACATAATAAAATCATTATAAAAATGCCTAAGGGAAATCCCAACACAGAGTTAGGCAAGCCACTTATCTTGACTGCGCTAATCAACTCAATACCACGCTCTTGCCACGAGTATCCGACTCCGGGTGGGCAAAATCTATTAAATTCGATTGCATAATGTAAATATCACTTCAAGGAACAAAATAGCTAATTATTTCTAAGCTAATACGCGAAAATAGGAAATTCGCCCAAAAAGTCCTCCGCGCCCACGTCTCGAAATCAGGTACAAATTATATTTTCCGGACAGTCGTTCACTCATGAGTCTAACCATATAAGAATCTCTCAATCGGAGGTCAAACACCCAATCAAAACTCAATAATTTGGTCTATGAAGTTCATCCCATTTTTCCCATTTTCTACCCAAAACTTTCAATATTAAAGGTGGGATTTAAGATTGGAATCATGGAATTTTACCTATGATGGATAGAAATCACTTACCCGAGTTACCCAGGTGCAAAAGTCCTCAAAAATCAACTTTCCCGAGCTCTAAAAAAAGGGTAAAAATAGGCTTAAACCCTCGAATTGGGGTTTTAATATTCTGCCCAGGTGCTCTTCTATGCGATCGCGTACAAAGAGTCGCGATCGCGGAGAGTAATCTCACACGCGCCGGAATTCCTCTTACGCGAACGCGTCTATGGGCCTGCGATCGAGGACCCTCACGACCCAGCTCTTCGCGATCGCGTTTGGGACCTCGCGACCGCACAGAACAAATGTCGTAAGTCCCTCAGACCACGGATACACCACGCGATCGCGACCTAGGACATGCTATCGCGAAGGCTAAATTTCTAGCACAATGCAATCGCGGACTTCATCTTGCGATCGCATAGAACAACTCCAGGCCTCCCCTCATTTACCTTATGCGATCGCGGAATGGGACTTGCGATCGCAATGAACAAAAAGCTTCTGGTGAAATACCAGCAAAACCAGCAAAGAGTTTTAGGCCAAAATTGCCCGTTTGGGCACCCGAAACACACCCAAGGCCCCCAGGACCTCAACCAAAATTTCCAATCAACCCTAATACCTCATTAAAACTTGGTCGAGCCTTAAACACACACCTCATAACATCAAAATCATCAAATATGCATATGTTCAAGCCTAAGAACATATGAATTTTCTAGAATTCACATTCGATGCCGAAACACGTCTAAACTCGTCCGAATGACCTCAAATTTTGCACACAAGTCATAAATGACATCACGGACCTGCTGTCTCTTTCGGAATTCCATTCCGAGTCCGATATCAAAATTTTACTTATCGGCCGAAATCGCCGAAATTCTAACTTTCGCCAATTGAAGCCTAAATCTACAACCGACCTTGAAAATATATTCCGAACACGCTCCTAACCCCGAAATCACCCAACGGAGCTAAAAGAGTCATTGGAATTCCATTCCGGATCCGTCTTCACACAGTTCTAGCTACGACCTGATTTCAAAAGCAAAAATCCACATTTAAGGACTAAGTGTCCAAAATCACTCCGAATTTCACCACTCAATGCTCCGACAAGTTTCAATAACATAAATAGACATGGGAGAAGCAGTTATTAGGTGATCGAGGTGCTAACTCTCAAAACGACCGACCGGGTCGTTACAAGTGACATTCTAATGTGATCAATATATAAGATGTGCGGATAAAATACCCACGTGATTTATTACAAAAGATACAGTATCTGACAACCAAGAAAGTAAAAATAGGCACGGGATGTGTGAAAACTACAAAAGGGAAAATTCATAAATATTTACAAACATGGAAAGGGAATTAGCAATATCCCTGATTATGCGGGATCGAGTATTATTACCATAACCGTTACAAGTAATTTCAGCAAGGGTAATTAATGTAGTTAATGCTAGTAAGGAGTAGAAACTAAGTGAGGGGAAACCGTTACTTATTGTATCCTTAATATAAGTGCCCTTAACTTATTTTGTATGATCATCAGAAAACTCACGAATATATGCAATCAGTCCTTTACTATTTCTCTACTTGATTAAAGATTCTTTTCGCAATTCGTGGGGGAAAAACAATAATCATCAATAAGATTTATTTCCTTTGTTTATTGAATATTGAATTTCAATTACTTTTTACTCTCTTATTTTTAGAAAAATGAAGTAAACTTGGTTATTAGAAATCCAATTTATTTTAATATTGACTTTGACCACAAAAACTATTTTTGGCTAAACAAATTGGTTCCGTTACCGGAAATATACTAATTTGTTCACTTTTCATATTTTTATCTTTAGCAACAAAGTATATTTGCTACTAACGAAATTGTCCTGGTGGGCGAAGGAGTTCAAGGAGTGAAACAAGGTGGGACTCCACAACACCATACACCCACATGAACCCCACAACGCTCACAAGATAATTCACCTGAAAGATCGGCTACTCGTAATGCTGGTCAACAAGTTGATGAGGAAACAAATGAGCATGACAACTTGAGGCAGATGATTGCTCAAGAAGTTGGTGAAGCTTTGCGTGTTATTTCAAATGGATTTCCCATTGTTGTGTAGACCCCTCCACTAGTAAATACAACTCTGCAAAACCCTCATTTAGGACTTGAAAACTCAAGAAGTGGAGAAATGCCAAGCTATTCTTGAGCCGGAGGGCCAGGTACACCAAATAATTCGAATTTGAAAAGTTTGGTACTAACCTTCCACAAACAGCTCAAGGAACAAAATGAGTGGATAGAACAGATACCAGGAGTACCAACTGTGATCAAAGGAGTGGATGTTGATAAATATTCTCAACAACCTTGGAAGCCGAGTGCAACATCGTTGCCAATTCCAAAAAGTTTAAACTGCCTGATATTCCTAAATATTATGGAACTACTGACCCAAGGGATCATGTTACCGCATTTACCATAGTAGTTAAGGGTAGTGGCATAACCAAGCAGAAAATTTAATCAGTTTTGGTGAAAATATTTTGCGAAACCCTCACAAAGGGAGCATCGACGTAGCATTCACTCTTACTTGAAAATTCTAATGAATCTTTTGTTGAGCTTGCATATTCATTTATAAAAGCACATTAGGAGGCCCAAAAATTAGAAAAAGAATGGAAGATATATTCAAAGTGAAGAAGGAAAGCACATAATTGCTCAAAGAATTTGTAGACAGATTCCAGCGAGAGAGGATGGTGTTACCGCGTGTACCTGATAACAGGGCAGCAATGGAATTTGCAAGTAATATGAATGAGAAAAGTTCTGAAGCCACGAGAAGATTGAAAGAAAGCCTGCAGAAGTTTCCTGCAACCACCTGGAATGACGTATACAATAGGTACAATATGAAGTTGCGAATAGAAGAAGATACGGTGTTCCAGCCAAAGGTAGAGGAAAGGTGTGATGACCCAAGGGGTCATTTTATGAATTTAGAATCCGTTCTAGGCTTAATAGCCCTAAAAAGATCAATTTTAACTATCTCGATTTGTGTGCGCAGTCCGAGCGTGAAACCGAAAAGCTTTTATATGAAAATATGAGAAATAGTAATTTCTAGAGTTAAAATTTGATTAAAGTTGACTTTGGTCAATATTTAGAGTAAACGGACACGGATATGTGTTCCGACAATCCCGGGAGGTCCGCAATAAAATATGGGATTCGAGCATATGCCCGAAAATGAATTCCGAGGTCCCAAGCCTTAGAAATCAATTTTTGAAAGAAATTGTTTTGCTGAAATAGTTATGAAATAAAGAAAAGAATTAATGTTTGAAATCATTAGTATCGGGCCCTTATTTTTGTTCCGGAGCCCGATACAAATTTGTTGTAGTATTCAAAGGTTAACTATGAAATTTGGTGAAAAACAGAGTTTATTTGACGTGATTCGGACGTCCGGTTGAGAAGTTATGAACTTTAAGTGTTCTTGAGAAAAATAATGAGTTTTGAGGTTTAATTCGTTGTTTTACATGTTATTTTCATGATTTGATCGCACAAGCAAGTTCGTATGATATTTTTAGACTTGCGTGCATGTTTGGTTTAGAGCCCCGAAGGCTCGAGTGAGTTTAGAGTAGGCTTTAGGATGTTTTCCAATTGTAAAAAAAAAAAAATTCTGATGTCATAACAGTTTCTGGAGCACTGCTCCACGTTTTTTCTTCAAAAAGAAGAAAAGAAAAATCGCAGCAGCCCTAACCTATTAAAACACAAACTTGGACAGCAACCCTTTTCTTCATATTTTTCGAACTACCAAACCCTAAGGATGATTTTCTTCATCAAAATTCATCCCCAAGTTGTTGGTAATTAATTCTAAACTTTACTCTTTCAATTACCCAATGTTTTTCATCACTTTTAAATCAAAATTAAGAATGTTATGGTAAAGTTTGAGGGTTTGAGTAGAATTAGAGAATTTTGTAAAAATCGAATCTTTACCTCGAATTGAGGTCGAATTTTGAAACTAATTATATATTCGGGTTCGTGGGTGAATGAGTAAACGTAAATTGGCCCGAACCCCGAATTTAGACCAAGCGGGCCCGGGGTCGAGTTTTCACTTTTTTTTAGAAAACTTAGAAAAAATTATAATTTTCAATAAAGTTAGTTCCTTTAGCATTAATTAATGATATTAAGTTAATTATGATTAGATTCAAGTGTATTGGAGGTGAATTCAAAAGGAAAAGCTATAATTGTGCAATGAGTGACCTGCGAAGTTGAGGTAAGTGCTTGGTTTAACTTTGACTTGAGGGAATAGGAATCCCAACTTACTTGTTATGTGAAAATGCATGTGTGGTGTATAGGTGAGGTGACGAGTATCTATGCACCACCAAATGGTCCATTTACATGATCCCTTTCCCGTTTCCAATCTAATTGCTTCATGTTTTTAATTGTTTCATGGTCATTGTTGTCTTTTATAATTACTTGGCTTGTTATATTGTTGTAAGTCTTGTTGCAATTATGTTTGGGGAAAGTATTAGTTATTTTCCTTGGTTTCATGGTGGTACATAAAGACCGAATGAGTTGACATTGTTTACGAAATATTCATATTCTTGTTGGTTTCATTTTGAGATGATATTGGCGAAGTTTATGAGAAAATACCATTTCTTGTTTATAATTGTTGAGATAAAAATGTTGTGAAAGTCTTGGCCTGAATTGTGAAAGTTTTGATATCTATAAATATATATATGACTGTGATAAGGGTGGACAGGGGAAATAAATACATATATGACTGTGATAAGGGAGGACATGAGAAATAAATACATATATGACTTGATAAGGGTGAACAAGGAAAATAAATAAATAAAAATATATATATATATATATATATATATATATATATATATATATATATGTGTGTGTGTGTGTG
>ML295512.1:888-26435 GCA_005239495.1 Nicotiana undulata | reverse complement strand
AACTTCAATGCCAAGGAAAAAATGAAGATGGCCAAGGTCCTTCAAAGAGAAGGCAACATGAAGCGTTTCAGTAAACTGATTAATGGACCGAGGATTGCTTCCCGTAACAATAAGATCATCAACATACACTAGGATTTAAGTAACATCATTGGGTGATTTTCTAACAAATAGAGAGCAATATGATAAGCGTGATTTAAAACCATGAGATAGGAGGAAACTTTTGATCTTGGTAAACCATGCTCGAGGAGCCTGTTTTAGGCCATAAAGAGCCTTTTTGAGTAGGCACACATGGTTGGGGTATTGTGGATTAACAAATCCCTTTGGCTGCTCCATAAATACCTGCTCATTAAGCTCACCATTTAAGAATGTATTATTAATATCGAGTTGATGTAGGGTCCAACCTTTAGTGAGAGCAATAGAGAGAACTAGTTGAATGGTGGTTGGTTTGATGACAGGACTGAAGATATCAAAATAGTCAATCCCTTCTTCTTGATGAAACCGCTTTTCCACTAAACGATCTTTATAGCGCTCAATGGAGCCATCAACTTTATATTTGATCCTGTAAACCTACTTACAACCAACAATATTAGAGTTAGGAGGTGGTGGAACAAGTTTCCATGTATTATTTCGCATAAGAGCAGAAAATTCTGTTTGCACAGCTTGTTGCCATTGAGGAAGATTTGAAGCCTGGTTAAAAATTTTGGGTTCGTAAATAGGTAGAGGATCAATTGGAAGGGAGTGTTTGGATGTGGTGAGAGATTTTGGGGCTAAAGAGTTGGTTTTGGAGCGGGTTATCATTTGATGGTGAGAGTTATCTGGTGGACGAAAATATGAAGGAGCAGTGGAGTGGTAAGTGGAAGAAGGATGTCGAGAGTTAACTGGAGGTTGGGAATGTGAAGAGTGGTTGCTGGAAGGCAAGGCAGAAGGTGATTCAGTAGGAGAAAAAGATTGAGAAGAAGTGATTACCTGTGTGCCTGTCGAAGGCTGAACAACATCTCGAGTAGTCGTTGACAGTTGAGTTAAAGTTTGCAGAGGTGGAGGCAGGGAGGCAGCTTGTTGGAGTAATGTGGTAGGGACTATAGATGATGAGGAGCATAATGTGGAGGAGGATGATTTTAGGTGGTCTTGATAAGGAAAGCATTCCTCATCGAAGGCAACATGGCGAGCGATGTAAACCTGGTTAGATGGCACATGAAGACACATATAACCCTTGTGTTTTGAGCTATAACCTATAAAGATACATGGCTGAGAACGAAACTCAAACTTGTGTTTATTGTAAGGACGAAGAAAAGGAAAACAAAGACAACCAAAAGTTTTTAGAAAGCCATAATCTGGTGGACGACCATATAGACATCGGTAAGGTAACGAGTGGTTTAGGATAGGGGTGATGGTACGGTAAGAGAGGTAGACTGCCGTATGGAATGCTGGTTCCCAAAAGGACAACGGGAGAGAAGCATGGCAAGAAGAGATAATCCCTTTTCGACAATAATGCGATTGCGTCGCTCTGGAGAACCATTCTGTTCTTGTGTGTGCGGACATGAAACTCGATGTTGGATGCCTAGAGTTTGAAGATGAGAGGAAACATTACGAAATTCACCTCCCCAATCAGTTTGTAGACATTTTATTTTGACATTGAATGGGGTTTCAACCATGGTATGGAATTGTTTAAAAATAGTAAGCACATCTGATTTTTGATGGATAAAATAAATCCAAATAAACTTGGTTCAATCATAAAAAAATATAACAAAATAACGAGTTCCATTAATAGAATTGATAGGAGCCGGGCCCCAAACATCTGAATACACATGATCAAAAGGACGCAAACTAGATTCATGACGATGAACTAATGGAATACGATGACTCTTGCCCATTTGACACGGCGCACAAACATTAGGAAAACTAAAATTTGAAACAGGAAGATTATATGTAGAGACAAGACGACGCAATGTGGCTTCGTTGGGATGAGCCAATCGACGGTGCCATCCAACAAGGGTGGTGCGTTCACCAAGAAAGGCCATAGGTGGTGATTTTGTGGAGGTTGATGTAGGTGGTGGAGTGAGGCGATACAAGTCATTGTCAACGACTCCCCAAAGTATTGTTTTGCCCTGCAAATTCTTGACAAAACACTCATTAACATGAAACACAACAAAGACATTATTATCACGAGTGAGTTTGGAAATACTTAAGAGGCTTTTTGTCAGCTTGGGAACAACAAGAATATTAGAAAGTTTGACACTTTTGGGACTAGCAGACAGAACTTTAGAGCCAATATGCGAAATATTTAGTGACATACCGTTGTCGACCACAAGTTGATCATCTCCATTATACTCCGAATTGATGGATAGGTTAGCTAGATCTGGAGTGACATGGTGAGAGGCACCCGAGTCGAAGTACCATGCTGGATCAAATTGTAGATGGAGAAGCATAGTTGGCCTGTGGTTTGGAGAGGGATCCACGTATATTAGACATGGCAGAAGGATGTGAAGAGGCTATTGTGGACTGAGAGTTGGTGTGTGTGGGAGGGTATGCAGTGATGTCAAGGCGTTGATAGCAGTTACGCGCTTCATGTCCAGATCTTCCACATATTTGGCATCGAGAGTGACATGGACGCTTCCGAAAATTTAACCAACAATCTCACTCTCACACAGGGATCATCTTATGATAAAACCACATATCATTTACCAAATCTCTCTCCAAAACTTGATCGCCATAATTTTCAGATTTGGAAGAGTAATGTTATGAATGCTCTCCAAATTTTTTGTCTTCATTCTTTTGTTCTATCCTACAACCCGCCACATGCTACAATAACAACTCAAAATGCTCCAACTGAACAATCTGTTACTGTTCCGAATCCAAAATATGAAGATTGGAGCCAACGTGATCTCTATGTCCTTCTCTGGCTCAAACAAACAATTTCAGACCCCTTGCTTCCTCATGTAATCACTGCCCAATCCTCTTATGAAGCATGGAACACAATTGAACGCCTTTTTCCAAACCCAAGCAAAATCTCGTGTGTGACAACTTAAATGGAAACTTCACTCTCTTAAAAAAAGATCTCTCTCTATCCTTGAATACTTTGAAAAGAAACGCGCTTTAGCCGATGCTTTAGGCGAATGCTCTCAAATTGTTTCGGATGATGATTTTGTCTCATATATTCTCTATGGCATTGGCTCGTCCTTTGGTTCCTTTCGTGCAACTCTCAACTTGCGAGTTAAACCTATTAATCCCACAGACCTACTCGGACTTCTTCTTCAAGAAGAAGAACGAATAAATGAAGAGGCTCAACTCATTTCAGATTCTTCTATGCCCACTGCCAACTTAGCCAAAACCTCTCGGACACCCGCTCTTACGCAAAAGCAGTCCAGTTATTCAAATTCACGCCCAAATCGTCGTCGCTCTGATACCATATAAAGAATTAAAGATGTGAAAGATGAAAGAAAGTCCAATGTGCATACTCTCAGTTAACTTTATTGCCGAGAGGAAGAATCCTATAAATATTTCTTACGTACAAGGATTCAGTTACATAAGTCCTATAATCTCTCTAGATTTGAATTTGGAGATAACAACAAATCATAACAGTAATTCAAAATATAAAGTTGATTCACAATAGGAGAGAATATCTGCTAGCAGTTAACTAAACTTCTGTTTGGTTCTTGATTTTGTCGTGAGAGGAATTCTCAGTTAATAATGGTAATGGAGCTTTTCTGATTTTCTTCTCTCTCAAACTCTCATGCATGTCATCTTTAACGAAAGTTTGATACAGATATCAAATGTTGTCTATAGAGAAAGACAATAAGAGTACATCTTAATTAGCTTTTGTTTTTTAAGACAAGAATATTGTTTTTAAGAACGCTAAGGAAGAAAATATAACTAAAAACACCCTATCAATTTATGGAATGAATTTGAAAGCACAATTGCACGTTTGACAAGTTAGTTCTTCTCACTCACTAATGAAACTCTTTAAATCTTGAATTGTTTTTACTTGTCACTCTACGCATATAAAGAGAAGATAATTTTTTTTCCTGTTATACCTACGATATTTATTAATCATTTCAAATCATTTTTTCAAATCCAAATAAAATATACATCAATTAATATGAGTACTATGGTAAATTATACACTTCATTTATTATTTTTTAAGGGCGTAAAAAGTCAAAACGGGCCAAGTAAAAGTGAACGGGGCTTCGTAGTATGGAGCCCATAGCCGAATGTTACTCCATCTGCCTTATATTATGTGTCGTGTTTCTCTTTTACACGTCCCTTAAAAATATTAATTAAAAAAGAGATTGGACTATTATATCCTTATTTATATCTTAAGATATAATCTCTCTTCATTGAATATTTATTCTATTTATATGTTATTTATTTCTTTAAAAATAATTATTACTAAGGGTAAAAGGAGAGAAAATAATTAATTTTATCTTGAACTTCTAAAATGACAAAGAATTGGTGACAATTATTTTTAAAACAAGCTTGAAACGGAGGGAGTATTTTTTTTTCTTCCAAATATACTATAGGAAAGATCTTGTGGAGAAATAAGTCGACACATGAGATGATTATAAAACAAGCTTAGGACCTCTCATTTTTATTACTCCAGTCAATATTTTCTTTCTGTTGCCTTTTTGCATTCACTAGCATTCAACTGTTTCTTCACGTGTCTCTATCCCCTTTTAGGTTACTAGATCTTTAATATTAATTAATAATTGGCCTATTGATTAATGGAGGGGACATCTCTATGTTCTCATTCAATCTTTAAAATGCTAGTGCCTCCGGTTCACGATTAATTTGCGTATGTCCGTTAACAAAATATTAAATTTTATATAAAAATATTTGTTATGATTAAATTATTCCTAATTAAATATTGAATGTGAGGAGTAAGATTTTTTTTAAGAATATGTATATAAGAGTTATTTTGTAAAAACAAATTAAATTCTTTCTTGATTATATAACTGAACTAAAATGAAAAAATAAACTGATCACTTATTGTGAACCGGAGGGAGCACTGCACTACGCATTTAAGTTACGGTTGGATAGTTTAATTTTATGGAGAAAAGCAAAACTTTTTTTCCTTGGAGAATGGAGATCTGGAGATCTTCTTTCTGCTGACATTTGTAATATTTTAATTCCCTTTGATTAAAATACTACAATAATTTTCCAAATTTACGAATCTAGCTGGCATAGTCCATGAATTCCCTTTATCACAACAAAAATTAAAAAGAAATTGTTGCATGGTAGGGCTCTTATTAAAAAAAAAAAATTTATACAAATAATAGTACTTTTGCTTTATTTCAAAAAAGCATATTCAATTCCCTCCGTTCTAAAATAAGCGATTTTTTAATTGTTTCACATATTAAGAAATTCATCTTTTAACATTAATTAACAATGAAATTGGTCATATTAACCTTTATTATTTCTTCACATAAACACTCATAACACATACTCCAACATTATTTACTTCAAAGGCAATGTGAAAAAGAGTAATTAGTTCTTGAAATCTTGAAAAATCACTTATTTTGGTCCACCAAAAAAATACTTATATTGTGGACCGGAGCGAGTAGCATTTTTAGAGATTCCTTACCTTATTTAATGACCATCTATTTTTTAAACACTAACCCTCAATTTAAGGGATAGTTTTGAGCCATACAAATATATCCAATATTCTCTCTCTATCATTTAATACGTTTGCAGTCATATTTGCTTATCTTGAGGACTACTGCTCTTTCTTAGAAAACTGAATCACTTTGGGCATTTTTTTAGGAATGAAATGCTTTGGATATTTTTATTAAACATGATTATTGATCCATGTTTATAGCTTTCTGATAAGATATTTGCTGCAAAATAACCATTTTTCTTAAATTTTTTATATTTGTGTTTTTTTCTCTAATTAAAAACGTTTTCTTGTATCAAGAAGATTCAACAATCAATATATATTAGACACAATTTCTCAAAAAGAGGATTCATCTTACTATCCTTAGGCCAATGTGGCTCTGCCGCGGCTTATGAAATACGTATAAAAATTGAGTGGCTCATAAATCAGCTCCTACACAGTAAGCATACGCACTCCAGGAAGTCAAATTTTAAACATAAAAATTCAACACAGCAGTTTAGCACGTAATGAGATCCGTTGCGCGGATTCTGCAAAATATAGTCGTAATCGTATCAAATCATCCAAAAAACTACTTTTGAAGGATTCTGTGCGCACCCGCCAACAATTTGAGAGTCCGAAAAACATAGACCGGACCTCCTACCTAAACCATTCGGTCCATATATTTCTCCTCTATTTTTTGCATCGTCCCCACGGCGTTTCATATTGCTTAACCAATTGGGACAATTTGATTGGAAAAATGACTCTGTATAACCGCTGTAAAATAATAGCCGAAAAAAAGTATAAGATATGTACATATTTTGTATATATATATACAAAAATGATACAAATTTTATATACTTTTCGACTACCAAATATAAATAGGCTAAAAGTGATAATATTCCATTATGGTTCAGGCTGAACAGATGGTCTAATTCACTATCAATAGTCAGGGCCCAAAGAAGAAAGAAAGATGCCAAACATGAGGGGAATTAAAGCATATAAGACTAGAATGAGATGGTAATCAACAAATCATAATATGAAAAAGTTGACAGCTATAAATTAAATGACTACATAGTGCATGGTAATATGCTAACTTAACATGATCAAACCCATCCTTAAACAAGAAATTTAAAGAAAATTAGGATAGTCTCCTCCTAACCATGATTTCATTCATAGGTGCAGCTGCCATAACCTGCCATTGTCAAAATTGAATTATTGATAGACTTACAATAAGGTTGCAATGCAAGCTCAATTAAGTAAGTGAGAAACAAAACCAGAGGCGAATCCATGAGTGACATTATTATATATAGTGCGTACAAAAATCACAAATAGCCTGCTTTACAACTGGTTATTATAAAATAGTCACAATTTCAAAAGTAACCGAAATTTAGTCACTTTTTCATGTAAAGATAAATCTAAACCAAAACACCTTTAAAAATTCAAAAGAATACCAACATAATATGTTGGAGTTCGAATGTTTTACATATGAGATTCCAGCATAATATGTTGGAATTTCATAGCGTGTTGGAGTTCCAACATAAAATGTTGGAAATTTATACACATGAGCTCCATAATCCAACATATTATGCGAGAACTTTTCTTGTTTCGGGTAGGGTATTTTTGTCCAGATTTTATTTCCACATAAAAGTGTCTATTTTCCAATGACTTTACAAATCACTGATTATTTTTCGATTATCAATCTGAAAACGGGCTAGCCCATGCTATTTTACATTATTGTATGTATGCATATATATATATATATATATATTTAAGTAATGGGTTGAGTTGAATTCAGAAAATGAAATCTTAATTTGATCAGCGTCAGAGCAGAATAAGGACTTACTTGGATCGGTGATGACAAGGAGGGCAGAATTACCAAAGTGGCAATTCCATGGATTCCTTCCTTTAGTTTGATAATAAAGATTCATGGCAATAGAAGCATGGTTCATCAAATTGTTTGGGGAAAAGCAAGGGCAACCTTGTTGGAATATACTGCGGCAGTCCACATTAGAACATGCGTAATTTATGTTTTGCTCAAGGATTGCATTATCTGATGAAGGTTTAGCCACACACCAAGTCTTCTACAAAACCAAAAAGTAACAAACACATTAATTAATTACCAGTCTAAATTAACTAATTCAAACTTTTTAACTTAATTACCTGCCCATCCGCTAATGTTACTATCGGTGCTGAAATGACAAGATTAAAACAGTTAATTAGTATCATTTGAACAAAGATATATTGAAGTTGGCTCAACGAAAAAGTTAATTAAATCATAAAAATACAAGAAAATTGACTATTAGCGACAGGAAAAGAATAATGGTCTTTCAAACCTGAAGAGTAGGACAAGAGCAGGAAGAAAATGGTGAGAAATGCTTTAGCCATAGGGCTGGATTTTATTTGAAGGAGAGAAAAACTGTGTGTCTAAGTTCAGATTGTAAAGAGAGCAGAGAATATATTGTTGATGGTTTCAGTGAGTTGGAGAATTTAAGGAGAGAAAAAGGAGGTAAAAGTGGAAGCTTAATCGTCACATATTAGAATTAATGACTAGACTAGATGGTGAGCCGTTACAACTTACGTTGAATCTTCTGGACTAAAAAGGACACACAAAAGTCCCTCACTCGCACTCTGATTTTTTACTTTAGTATGGTTAATAGTATCATCATACTATATTACTCCCCCCGTCCAAAATAAATGATTTTTTGAGCTTTTTCTTGAGATCCAAAATAAGTGATTTTTTCAGATTTCAAAAATGAATTAATTATTTTTTTCCTACATTATCCTTGGAGTAAATAGTGTTGGAGTATGTGTTAGGATTATTTATGTGGGATAATAAAGGTTAATATTATCAATTTCATTGCTAATTAATATTAAAAGGTGAATTTCTTAATTTGCGTGAAAATATGCAAAAAAATCACTTATTTTTGACCGGAGGGAGTATTAGTATGAAGTTGTTTACTAATCATACCATCATATGATACTACTAGTTTTGGACACGTGCGTTGCGCGTATACTTTAATATCAATTAGTATTAACTTTTTAAAAATCATATAAATATACAACCTTGATGTAAATAGGTAGTTTTGTTGATAACAACAACAATAATAAGTAAAAAGATGGAGAAATTGGAGAGCAAAATGAACAAGAGAGGGATAAATGTGAAGTGCTCCTAAGATTCGTCGACAACAAATATAGCTTTATCTTTTCAATGGATAAAATAAGTAGGAATTTGGAATTAAATCCCATATAAGTGAGAATTGTGAACATATATTTTTTCCCCAGATATGTCACCAATCTAATATATTCCATCAAACTAAATTGTTATATACTAACTAATTTTCTTCCTTTGACTATTAGAACTACTTCATTGGACTAATAACAATCTAAATTATATTCGACATAGAATATATATCATATACTGCATTGTTGTATATTATTATAAGAAAAAGATATTTATTAGACTTCACAAAAATCAAATTTCATAATTTAGATTTGGATTTAAAAATTCAAATATATTACAACTGCTCCTATAAACATTGTACATTATGCATTGAATTTCATTTAAAAAAAACTATGAAGTGATAATACGCAATCCCCTATTTACACAAACATGTATTTACATAATCAACTCAATCCACTAATCCACCCTCCTCCCTGATCCCAACCCTCCATGTTTCTTATTTATTATTTCTTTTACTTCATTTACCATAGTTACAGTGAAGTTTAAAGAAGAGTAAAAATGCAAGAGAGCTTTTGATATTTTTAATTACTAATTAACCAATATAATTTGCCTATAAGTCGTACCTGATTTTCTCCTCTTCCCAACTTTTAGCATTGTGTCTGCATAATCAATCTTTAGTTTTCGAGCAATCCCGCAAGAATTTACAATGCTTCAAACTTTTCACTCTCACAAAATGATTGGTTTATTTTACCTTATCTTGATAAAACAAATAATTATATAGTAATTTTAAGAAAAGAGAAACAAAACGATGTGTATGAACAAACAATCAGTTACGTATAATTTGTATTAAGTAGATGAATTTGATGTGGTAATAAATTATTTGAAGATTTAGTCTATAATTGATAAAATTACTCATGCAACTTTTCAAATTTTCAAGATCAATTTATAACATTTAAGGGTCTGTTATTTGGTTTATATATGCATGTTTTTTATAGGATATTATAATATTTTAATTTTATAAGATTATTTTGGCCTTTCGATCTCTTACTTTGAGGCTTATAGTATTATGATACGATATGATGAATTTATACTATGTTCATTAGGACCCAAAATGGGAGATAAACATGCCGAAGCATGAGATTGGAGTACTCCAAAGAGGCGTAAAGTATATTTCTCATTTCAAAATCTAACTAAGTTTCTTTTTAAATGATATTGCACGGGGTACATCTACATTTTTTTTAAAAATTGTCTTCAATTCGAATGAATACCATATAAAATATAATGAATTAATTGAAATTTACAGTGTTTCTAAAATGTGTACAATAACAGTTAAACTTATGGCAACCAGTTATTGAGATTATTTTTTCCATGAATATTGTGAATTATTTATTACAACAACATTAAGTACAAATCATCATTTAAAGGGATGTCATTTAATTTTAGGTAGAGCGTAATTTGATCATTTAATTTTTAAAGGATATTTTAATAAAATAACATCACCTAAAAATATTCATGCTTATAATATAGTATGATATGATGTTATCAGTATGAAGACTTTAGTGTGAAATTATTTTACTAAAATATCCTTTAAAAGTTGATTAACGAAATTACCCTATTAATTTACCCTCTATAATACCTTCTTTTGTAATTTGTACTAAATATTTCATAAATAATAATAGTAAATAATGTCAAAAATTACATGTCTACAACTGTCCCTCTTTAACTGGAAACACGAAGAGTTTTCAGATAAAGAACGACTAGACATGTTTTTTTTTTACCTGACCTTTATTTAGAGTGACCAAACTAAAAGAAAGGAGTATGTGACCGAGCCCTGGTGTCTGATATACCTACATATCCTTGGCTATAAAGGAATCATGCCACATGTAGTTCATAAGTAGGAAGAGTGATGGAGTATACCGAGGTCGGGAGACGATTGAGGTGCCGTCGAGGTTCTGGTACGCGGTTCCTGTCCTTACATGAAAATAAAACCAAATGAAAAATAAAAATTACAAGAAAAACTACAAAATCATATCTACTCTTCTGCCTTGAATCTTCTACAATCTTGTTATGCATCTCGAACTATTGGCTCGCATTCTTGAGGCGAGCTTCTGATACTTCTGACTTGAATTAAAATTTGAAATGACTTCCCTTGTTATCCAGGTGGGAGCCTGCTACTAACTTAAAACTTGAAATGAATTCCCTTGTTCTCCAGGTGGGCGCCTGATGACTTAACTTGAAATGTATTCCTTCTCCAGGTGGGCGCCTGATGTCTTAACTTGAAATGTATTCCCTCGTTCTCCAGGTGGGCACTTGATGAATTAACTTGAAATGAATTCTCTCGTTCTCCAGGTGGGTGCCTGCAATCAAAACAACAAAACAAACAAAATTTTCTGCCCTAGTTTGCACTAGGAAGATTTGTGAGTTGTTAGCAAAACTGTAAATCACTTATGTTACTGATGCCATGATGAGAGTAAAACTAAAAACTCGACTGGTTTCAAATCCAGACTTCCTTTTTTTTCCAATTATTATCCTAGGAGAAAATTCATCAGACTAGGTTTTCTTGTCTTAGGAGAAAAGTTCATCAGACTAAGACGTATATCCTAGGAGAAAGTTCATCAGACTAGGTTTTTTTTTCTTGTTTTTTTTTTGGTATCTTAGTATAAAGATTCATCAGACTAAGATTTTGATCTTAGGAGAAAATTCATCACACTAGGTCTTTTTGTTATCTTAGGAGAAAGATTCATCAGACTAAGATTTTGATCCTAGGAGAAAATTCATCAGACTAAGATTTTGATCCTAGGAGAAAATTCATCAGACTAGGTCTTTTGGTTTGTTATCTTAGGAGAAAGATTCATCAGACTAAGATTTTGATCCTAGGAGAAAGTTCATCAGACTAGGTCTTCTATCTTAGGAGAAAGATTCATTAGACTAAGATTTTTATTGGAAGAAAAATCCAGCAGACTATGACTTTTTATCCTAGGAGGAAAAATGTGAAGAGCAATGGCAACATTTTATGCACACTAGCAAGACAGATAGAGGCAAAGATTTGAGAAACTTCCCTTTGTCGGCTCTTCTCTTCTTTTCTTTTTTTCTTTTCGTTCTTTTCTTTTTTAATTGTTTTTTAACCAACTTGCTTGCACTTTGTCCCTGTTTCAACAAACAAAACTTGTGAGTTTAAAATATGGTAGTTAGTTTGTGGCCTTGACTACGAGGGATATTTCTCTTGCACTTGTCATGATCAACTTCGATTTCAACTTGGAAGACAGTGTTTGTTATCAGCCGACTGCTTTTTCGGACAACCCTTATCACAAGAAATATTCCTGATTTGTTCAAATCCAATACCTTATGCCTGATGCATTGCACTTGTGTTCTAACATTCACCAAATCTTTGCATTTTACATCAATCCCAAAGAACATCTATTATCACCAACTCAGTGCCCACACTATTCTCATGTGTCTTATGCCAATTTGATGTGCTTGTCAGACCCGGCTTTGTGATTAAAAAGCTGGTAGCAGATTCTGAAGTCATTTCTCACATGTTTCAACAAAACACAGATTCAAAGGGGACTCAAACAAAATAGGAGGAACAAAATAAAGAAAAAATGAGAAGAGATGGTATCTAACAAGAAAACTTTTACCCAGAAAAAGAACAAAGTAGAAACTAATCTGATTTGAAGGCCATCTCTACTGACCATGACATGCATTTTGGATTAAGCGGCCTCATCTGTCAAGCGAGTCTAATCTTCAACTCTTGTTATGCCTCTAAATGTGAAACTGGGCTTCAACGCTCCAATTGTCCTATTTGATCCACAATCCTCAGTCGACTTGTAGTGCCCTGAAGGGTTTTCACCATCAAGCCTTCATTTTGCTATTTTTCTCAACTCACCGTCACCTCACGGTGCCCATGCGGGTTTTCACCGATAAGACTCTCTCATTTTATCATTTTCTCTCTTTGTGCTGAGAACAAAGTATTACCCATGATGCAAGAAGATCATACTTTCACCACACTTGATTTGGCATCCTCAAAGATTGGCCGGAAGGTCTTTCTTTGGACCGTAATGTAGGCTTTTGGACAGGGTTAGAAAGAAAGGATGGCATGAAGGCTCAAAATAATTTAAGATGAAAGGGTTCAAAATTACAATTTTTGAAATCAGATCTTCTGGCCAATATTAAAACTTCTGCCCCAGTTTCTTGGTATGGGGAATTCTTTTTTGATTGATTTTTTTATTTTTTATTTTTTTGTATTTTTGTTTTAATGTGATCGAACCTTAGAGTGAGGCTGCCTACGTATCCTTAAAAGGAATCAGGCCGAACGTAGTTCCAACATGTGACCTGACTTTATTTTTTCTTTCTTTCTTTTTTCTTTTTTTTTTTATATTTTCTTTTCCTCTTTTTTTTTTCTTCTCTTTTTTTTTCTTTCTATTCCATATCTTTCCTTCCCTTTTTCCCTTTCTTTTCTATTTTCTAACTCTATTTTCTGATTCCAAAAGAGGGGTATGAAAGAAAAATAAATTAAGGCTCAACAAGGGTAGCAAAAGATGGAAGTGTTTGGGTAGCAGAACAAAATGCCTTCGTCATTTCAACTTTAAACATGCCAAGTACAAATACAATTGAAGATAAACAAAGAACTCATACATGGTACCTATTGATTGCATCAAAATTGATAGCCATATCTACACATTTGCCTTCTATGTATGTTAAATACAAAGCACCATTGGGCAACACTCTTGTCACAATGAACGACCCCTGCCAGTTTGTGGCGAACTTGACTTTAGCTTCAGCTTGATGTGGAAGAAAGTATTTCAACATTGACTAATCTACCTCAAATTGTTTGAGAGACATTCCCTTGTTGTATGCTCTTATCAACCTCTTGATTTCCCATGTGTGAATATTTACTTGTTCGCATCTTTTATCATATTCAAAACTATGTTTCATTATTCCATGATCAGATTGGATTTCAAGATCTGGCTAAAAACTCCCCATGCATGTCATGTCACTAAAACTGGCCAGAAAAGAACTATATACAGAAAAGAACTAAACGAAGACGGCAAATAACATAAAAACAAAATCTCATTTGACCAAAGGATGGAAGGGTTTGAACGACACCGAAACAAACCTAGATGACAAACTCAGAGACACAAAACTAACTAACAAGACTCCTAGAGATAAGCAAACGAGGATGGAAGAGTTTGAATCACCAAAACAAACAAGATAAAATTTGGATTACAACCCCGAAATAACTAGATAGCAAAAAAGAAGTCAAAATGAACTGCCAAGANTGGGGAGATATCAACAGCAGTAGGAATCTTGATTTGTGACAATGGCGGAATGGTGACAAGGCTTTCAGAGTAGTTAGTGGGATACAATGATGGAGGACACCCACTAATCCAGGCTTGATATATTTCGTACATCTGTCCCTTCAACCTTAGGACCTCTTCTTTCAACTCAAATTCTGATTCAACAATCCCCTTGGGCGGGTCAACAACACATGTGTCCAAGTCTTTGCCAGTCATGGCTACCTCGCTATTTGACCTTGTGTTGTACAAATGACTCGCCACAAACTAACCACCCTCTGTTATGATAACAATTAAAATACCAAAGAGGAGCAAAACAAAGCTAACATGTTAGCGTTAGGGCATTTATCAGATAAAAACATCATGTTGTGTGCATTGCACCTAGAAGCAATTAACGGTTCTAGAATGACTTCAAGCGTCACAAGGTCATTTGGCATCATTCGAATTTTGTTCATTTCAATCCTTTCTTCTTTCTTTACTAACACTCCTTGGCTTGCTCATTTTTCTTCCTCTATTTTCTTTTACTTATCACTAGTTTACTTTATTCTCACCCTTGTGTCCCACAAATTCATTTTTTTTCTTTTCTTTTCTCATTTTTTTTTAATTTTTTAAGAAAATGATTTGATCGAACCCTATGTAGGTTGCCTACGTATCATGTTCCACATGAATCAGACCAAACGTAGTTCTAGAAAAATGATAGATAAAATAAACTAAAAAATAATATTTTATTTTTTTTGTAACTTTTTTTTGTTTTCCAAATGCTTAGTACTATAACAAAAGACTCGAAAATAGCTAGACTGACAAATTTGATACTACTGCACAAGACTAAAAATTTAAAAAACAACATAAAATAATAAAAAGTTTCTTCAAGCAGCTCGTGTATGCAACAGTCTTGACCAGAATGGTCCTGGGTATCTATCATGCTCGAGCTGTGGCACATGTATCCATACCTGAATGAGAAAAATAAGACTAAATAGATGAGTGACTCGAGACACCTCCTATTGGACACATGCAAGGCATGATTGGTCTATTTCTCAAATGGCCTATGTGGATAAAAGTGGCTATTAGTGAAAACTCAACAAAGATGACCTCATAGGCACGAAAATACCTCATTAAGGCTTATATGACTTCAAACTCCCAATAATCATGTCCCTAGGAATTACTTTGCAGAAATGATCAATTTTGCAAAAATGACCGAAATGGCCACAAGTGACTAAAGATGCAAACTCAAAAGGACGGGCCTTAAGGTAATATGACACCTAGTTGTGAACTCAACATCCTAAGACATGGGTCATTGAACCTCCTTTGCGAAAATGACTTATTTGCAAGAATGGTCGATTTGGCCAAAAGTGGCTAGACATGCAAATTCAATAGGAATGGACCTTAAAACTGAGAGGACAACTTATTGTAGACTTAGGGCTCTAAGACATTGGATAACAAGACACTTTGAGAAAATAACCTTATTTTGCAAAAGCAACCTATGTGGCCAAATGTGGCTAGACATGCAAGATTTGGCTACGACCCCGCGAAACCAAGAACCTAAGACTCACTAAGAATACCAGACCTTATGTGGGCTGCCTACGTATCACGCCCCGAAAGACGAGAATCAGGTTTGCGTAGTTCGGGCGGATTGGACATGGGAGAAAGCTTAAGAAAAATGCAACTAATTTGGAAAAACTATATTTTTTGTCTTTTTTGAAAAATGATGTAACATGTAAAATCTTTTTGAATTTTCTTTTTCTCTCTTTTTTTGGTTTTTGAAAAATTATGGGAAAGTGTAAAATCTTTTTGGATTTTCTTTTTTCTCTTTTTTTTTTTTTTTTTTGGAAAATGATGGGAAAGTGTAAAAAAATTTGGATTTTCTTTTTCTTTTTTTTTTTTAATTTTGGAAAATTATGGTAAAGTGTAAAATCTTTTTCGATTTTTCATTTTCATTTTTTTTCTTTTTCTTGGAAATGTTGTGAAAGCAAAATATAATTGGGCCCCACTTGCTTCATTTTTCACATTTCTTTTCCAAACATTAATCCGCCAAATGACCTTTCTACCCTCAAATATGCAACATATATCGCATAGGGATGATTGAATGTCCTTTTGGGTCATGGGCCAATTTTGACAAAATTTGGATAGGCCTCCTACAAAAGAACACGGCACCTCGGACCGAGACCTACTAGGTCCAAATGATATGATGCAAATAAAACTGACCTAAAGGCTGACCTACGTTTGGGTTCACTAACAAGGCAATACGGGGAGCGTATGGTCGATGGTGGCTGCTCAAGCTTTCCACCCACTCCATACGTCCGACGGCTCCCCCTCCTAAAATAAGGGTGACTCAACAAATAGTTCGTGTACGCGACGCGTACTACGGGACTTGTTACAGAAAGAAGACTTATGGTTATGCAAATGATGACAGTTATAAAGCGGTAACGCATAAAAAAAATAATAAACACATAAACCTAATTCTTAGTAAAATGACCATAAAATCCTCATACGATGTCCAAATTCGACGATCCTTTTTGTTATGGATCCGTAATTAACGATACAGATCTAATGCTTCAATCAAAAAGGAAATTGGAGCTCATTTTCAATATGATATCATTTATGCTTGAAGAAATGGCGTCGTAACATAAGAAAAATGAGCGCAACACAACCTAAACCTATCCGAAACTCACCCGAGGCCTCGGGACCTCAACCAATATTTTCCACAAGTCACATATCATTACCCGAACTTAGTCGAACCTTGGGAACACCCAAAATAACACCAAAACACCAAATCAACCCCGAATTCAAGCCTAAGAACTTCTCAACTTCCAAAATTCGCCAACGACGCCGAAACCTATCAAACTATGTCCGAATAACCTCAAATTTTGCACACACTTCCTAATACATCATACGGAGCTACTCATGCCCCAAACTACCGAGCGAAATACAAATGCTCAAAATGACCGGTCGGGTCGTCACATTCCCCCCCCGCTTAAATATGTGTTCGTCCTCGAACGCGCCAAGAGTTGTTCCTAAGCCGTCAAACCGCCGTGTAACCTTACCATGCACATACTGGGAAGTGATCCCGTCACCCTATTCCATATAGGCCCGACAACACAACATAACTGAAGATCATTACTTAAACCCTAGTTCGTAAACCACAAAATCCAATTTTCAACATCCGGAATTTACTGCAAGACCCGAACTTTGCATTTACACACTGTATAAGTCTGAAAAAGTTATATCAAGTCATAACCACAACCCAAGATGTAATCACCCAACATACCACACGACTCACACTTCATCCAGGGAATCACAAGCCGTCGATGCACAACTGATACCGAGCGCTCATGTGCGCATGCGAATGTGTGGAAGGAATTCAAAGAGTTACACTTCAAGCTGAATCAATACTGCACGATAGGAATTCAAGAATGTGAAATTTTCCTAAAGGTTCTGCAGCCTCTCAAAGATGAGTACATACGTCTCCGTACAGATCCGCAGGACTCTACTAAACCCGCTCATGACTCGTGAGACTTATGTAACCTAGGCTCTGATACCAACTTGTCACGACCCAAAATCTAACCATGGTCGTGATGGCGCCTATCGTGTTACAAGGCAAGCTTACTTCCCAAAATATTACTACTAAACCGATTATAAGAAATTAAGAAAATATTTCAACATTTAAATTTTTCATAAACTAAATCAACTCTAAATATAATATAGAAAAATACGGAAACGAGCCCCAAACATAAGGGTGTCACTAAGTCATGAGCGTTTAAAACTATGAACTAAGATATATATTATCTAAAAGAAGAAAATGATAACAAGAGTAACAAGGTCCTGCGGACGCTAGCAGCTACCTTGCAGTCTCCAAAGATAGCCGGTTAGAACTCAACGATCGCCGCGCTCTAACTCATCTGGATCTGCACATAAAACGCAGGGTGTAGTATGAGTACAACCGACTCAGTAGTAACAAAAATAACAAAGGAACTGAGAAATAGTGACGAGCTAGGTACAACAGTCAATTTGATTTATTTTCACATTTTAAAATAAACAGGTAAATTCCATACTCAGTAAATGCCACAAAGATATTTAACAGATAAATGCAGCAACATCACAAATAAATACAACCTCTGCGCACACTGGGGGTGTGTACATGCTCCGGAGGGGCTTCAAAGCCCAAGCGCTAAGCACAAACAACTCACATGACATAATATCAATACCTGGATCCGCACGGTCAGCTCACGTGCTACGCGGACAACTCACGCGCTATGGTATCAATATCTAGACCCGCACGGTCAGTTCATGTGCTACGTGGACAACTCACACGCTATGGTATTAATATCCTCACAACCAGGCCCTCGGCCTCACTCAGTCATGTACCTCTCCAGCCTCACAATGTACCACAAATAAGGGGACACGACCCATATCAAGTATCACAACATATCAACAAAATAATAGAGACCGAGGTAAACATGTACCGTAATTTTTATGACTGAGTACAAATAATGTGAGCATGAATGAAGCCTAAACATGATCTCTAACGTTAAGGAAGACAAGTTCACCAACAAGTAAATGCATAAACACAGATAATGGTTATTAGGCTTCAAAGCTTCACAGGACGGACCAAGTCTCAATCCCTCGAGGTATACACCCACACGCCCGTCACGTAGCGTGGGTATCACTTCCAAACAATCACATGATATCAAACTCTTCGGGTTTATACCCTTAAAGCAAGAGTTAAAACTGTTGCTTACCTCAACAGTGAAAAATCCTACTCCGAGATGCCCTCGTCTCTGGACTCGGTCTCCAAAAGTTCCGAATCTAACCAAAATCAGAATACTACTATCAACATAGTCTAAAGAATCGAATTCCATAATAAAAACTACAAAATAGGCCAAAAATCCGAAATCGGCCAAAACCCGCCCCCCGACCCACGTCTCGAAACTAGTCAAAAATGGCAGAATTAGAACCCACGTCCTCTCCCGAGTCTAACCATATAAATCAAAATCGAACTTTGTTTGGTCCCTCAAATCCTCACTTAAACTTCTCCAAAACTCAAGCCCTAACTCCCTCAATTTCACTTTGAAATCATCAATCAAATCCCAAAAACGAAGATGGATTCATGAAATATAACCAGAAGCGAGTAAAGAACACTTACCCCAATCCCTATGGTGAAAATTGCCTTCAAAATCGCCCAATCCGAGCTTCCCAACTCAAAATATGACTGAATGAATAAACCTTTGTTTTATAGATTTTTCTGCCAGCTATTCTGTCTCGTTTCTTGTGCCAAACGATCCCGAAACTCGCGTTTTATGCCTCCAATGAATTCCTTGTGAAATCCTAGTCAAGTTAGGCTTTTGAATCACTCAATTTACCTTATAATGAATGAGATATGCTGGTTTCAATATTTGCAAATAGTGCAGATCTTTAAATACGCCGTCTGGCAATTTCGTAATTAATCTGAAAAATCTGGCAACCTAATTCTTAGTAAAATGACCATAAAAAATCTTCATACGATGTCCAAATTTGACGATTCTTTTTTTTTATGGATCCGTAATGACGATACGGATCTATAGCTTCAATCAAAAAGGAAATCAGAGCTCATTTGTTCAATATGATATCATTAATGCTTGAAAAAACGACGTTGAACATAAGAAAAATGAGCGCAACACAACCCAAACCTATCCGAAACTCACCCAAGGCCCTCGAGACCTCAACCAATATTTTTCACAAGTCACATATCATTACCCGAACTTAGTCGAACCTCCGGAACACCAAAACAATACCAAAATACCAAATCAACCTCGAATTCAAGGCTAAGAACTTCTAAACTTCCAAAATTCGCTAACGACGCCGAAACCTATCAAACTACGTCCGAATGACCTCAAATTTTGCACACACGTCCTAATACATCATACGAAGCTACTCGTGCCCCCAAACTACCGAGCGAAATACAAATGCTCAAAACGACCGATCAGACCGTTACAAAGAGTTACGAGGAATTATGAAGAGCTATAATAGTAGATGAGTATGACAAAGAGGCCAATCTGGTCATGTATATGCCAAAATGATTGTTAAACAAACCCTTCAATTTCTCTCTCTCTCTCTCTCTTTTTTTTTTTGGATTCTTTCTGTTAGAGCTTAATTTCTCATATTATACTGTTCAAATTACCTACGGTCTTTTGGTGAAACTTAAGGCAGATAACTATAGTGAATCGTGTATAAATTTTTAATTTTTCCTATTTTCTCCCTTCTTATTGCATTTTTATTTATAAATTTCACATTAAAAGATTATTTTATTTTTTTATAAAAAGATATAGAAATTCGTTAACACTGTATGAATAGTTTTATTACAAAATTCATATTCAACCATAATAATATCATACATAATTTAAATATCATCTTCAAGAACTTACACTTTTCTTTAATTTTATTTTATAACTCAAACACTAGTTTGATAATATTTATATAATTTAAAAAAATATTATACACAATAATATGGATACACGTGCAACGCGCCTATCCAGAAACTAGTATTATTATCTATATCTATTCTATACTATATTAAAAGCACGAAGGCCCTTAGCGAAATGTCGTTCGCCCTTTTTACCCTTTAAAAACAGAATTTACACCGGATAAAATAGTCAATTAATTAAATTTCCTAATATTTAAGACATTAAATGAACTAAAACTTTACTCATTGAATGATTCCTTATTTGAATTATGTATGAAGTCCTAATATTTAAGACTTCAAAATTAATAAATATTTTACCTTATATAAGTCAACTACATTTCCAAGTACATATTCCTGTATTCACCTATTAGGATTTGGACACGTGAGGAAGAGTTCTAAACTATGTTAGAAAGGTATAAGAGTTTCCAATAGAGACAAAATATAATTAGTTGACTTTAAAGTACTATTATGTAAATTACGAAATATTTAATTTTATTCAAATAAGATTAAGCAATAACTGTCTTATGAAGATTTCGAAAAATGGTCGACGTTTTTGGATTATCTTTGTATAAATTAGTGTAGAAAATATAGGGCAATAAAAATTTATAAGTGCATTCAAATTAACAAGCAGAAAAACAATCAAATACTAAAAAGATGATTTTCCTTGAAAAAACATATTAATTATTGAGAAAAGTACAAAAAAGTTTACTAAGTATACGAATAGATTGTAATAGTAACACAAGACCTAATTGTGATAAAAGTCTCTCACAAAAAATATTTAACTAAATTTAGTTTTTCAAATTTGTGGATTCAAACAAAATTTAATAGTTTGAATATAATATTAGATCATGAAAATGCTAATAATTTTCATAACATATTCAAAAATAAATGCTCTTTAAATTCACATGAAATACATGTGCGAGGCACATTTATAAAAGCACGAATTTCCAATGCAAAATTTTGATAGACTTTTTGGTATTTAAAAATAAATTTTATATTAGAAAAAGTTTTCGTTTAATTAATTTTTAATATTAAGACTTTGATATCAACTAATATTTATAGTTCAAATTAATATAGGATTCTATTTCTTGCGATAGTAATTTATTATTTTCTAATATGTCAAATACAATTCATATAGTCTTTTTATTATTAAAAAAATAATATAATTTTTACTTTGTTAACGAAAAATAAGAGATTATCTTCTATTAGTTAATTGACCATATTTATTTCTTTTAGAATCAACTTGAAAATAGCGAAAAATAAAGAATGAACTTAAAATAGTTTTACAAGAAAATAAATAAATAAGAAAAGCTCTTAAATCGTAAAACTCTAAATGTTCTTGCATAATATAAAAAGGAGGCATAATAATTTGTGAAATTGAGATGATGAAATTATAGAACAAAAACTAAGTTTAAGTTAAATAAATAGAATGATGATTAATGAATTATATGGAGCATAATTCTTTCTTTATTGAGTTAGCTTTATAGAATTGACATTCATCAATTCTGGAGCTTACGTTTTTATTTAATCTTAAATAATTTCTAAAATAATATTTATTTTTAAAAAAATCATCGAAATATAGGGTACACGCACAAAGCACCTATTCAGTTGATTTTTGTTATTACATCCTCCCTAATTTAAATTAGTATCTACATAACGATTCTAAATGCTATAAGTCTACTTCTATAAATGAACTACTAATATTTAGAAGAGATCATTAATGAATTTGTCACTTTTATTCTCAAGCAAACACCGATCAACTTGAAAGTCTACACACCTATATACGAATGATAAAAAAGAAAGAAGCCAAAGGAACTCCAAAATATGGCTTCTAGAAACCACAACAAATCTAATAGCTTCACATCACCAAAAAACAAAATCACCATGGAAGTTCATGGTTGCGAAAATTATTTTTTAACGAAAGATAATTTAAACCCTTAGGCAACATGAATATGTTGGCGGTGAAAAAAGGAAGATCATTATATGTTGTACATGTACGTCCAATTTTCTTTTGTATATTTTTATATGGATAATTATTTATAGATAAATATGGTATTGGTGATTTAGTATGATTCTTCATAACGAAACAAAGGAATGTAATGCATATGACGAGTTTAATAAAGATCTGTTATAAATGAAGAATTTATGAATATAAAAATTATTTGAGAAAATTCTTTTGTGTANTTTACTGCGGACCTCCAGGGATCGTCGAAACACAGATCCGGGTCCGTTTACTCAAAATATTGATCAAAGTCAACTTTTACCAAATTTAAACTCTAAAAATCACTATTTCTCATATTTTTCACATAAAAGCTTTCAGGTTTCACGCCCGGATTGCGCACGCAAATTGAGATATTTAATTTTAGTCTTTTTATGACTTTTAAGCATAGAACGGAGTCTAATTTTATAAAATGACCCCTTGGATCATCACAATATATATATATATATATATATATATTGTGATGATCCAAGGGGTCATTTTATAAAATTAGACTCCGTTCTATGCTTAAAAGTCATAAAAAGACTAAAATTAAATATCTCAATTTGCGTGCGCAATCCGGGCGTGAAACCTGAAAGCTTTTATGTGAAAAATATGAGAAATAGTGATTTTTAGAGTTTAAATTTGGTAAAAGTTGACTTTGATCAATATTTTGAGTAAACGGACCCGGATCTGTGTTTCGACGATCCCTGGAGGTCCGCAGTAAAATATGGGACTCGGGCGTATGCCCGAAAATGAATTTCGAGGTCCCAAGCCTTAGAAATCAATTTTTGAAAGAAATTATTTTGCTGAAATTAAAGAAAGAAATAATGCTAAAAATTATTGATATCGGGTCCGTATTTTGGTTCCGTAGCCCGGAACAACTTTGTTATGATATTTAGGGATTAACTGTGAAATTTGGTGAAAAACGGAGTTCGTTTGACGTGATTCGGACATCCGATTGAGAAACTATGAACTTAAGAGTTTTTGATGAAAATGATGAGTTTTGAGGTTTAATTCATAGATTTACATGTTATTTTCATGATTTTATCACACGAGCAAGTCCGTATGATATTTTTAGACTTGCGTGCATGATTTGTTTGGAGCCCCGAGGGCTCGGGTGAGTTTCGGGTAGGCCACGAGATGTTTTTGCACTTGAAGAAATTGATGGTTTTAAGTTTTCTGGTGTCCAGGTAATTGCTCTGTGCGATCGCATAGGAAAGTCCGCAATAGCACAGAGTAAATTTAGAAGGCCTGTTTGGAACCCTGTGCGATCGCAAGGCGTTATCCGCGATAGCACAGTGCAAGCGCAGGGGGCCCAAAAATTTGTGCTGTGCGATTGCACTTAGAAGCCTGCGATCGCATAGGCCAGCAGCCCCAACCCAGTGCGAACGCACCTGTAGCTGTGCGATAGCACTGCTTTAAATTTTGGCTTGGGGGAGGGAAATCCAATACCCTGTGCGATCGCACCCCTCCCCATGCGATAGCACTAACCAAAAATCTCTTACACTGTGCGATCGCACCTCTTTATCCGCGATCGCACAGTTGCCCAGCCCAGCTATTATAAATACCTTTTAAAAATCGGGCAGACCTTCTTCTTCACCAAAATTTCGAGGTTTTCAGCCCTAAACACGATTTTCTCCAACAATCTTCATCTCCAAGTCATAGGTAATTAATTCTAAATTTCGTTCTTTCAATTCCTTACTATTTTACATCACTTTTAAAGCAAAAATAAAGAATTTTCATGGTAAAAATCTAGGATTTGGGTAAAATTAAGGAGTTTTGTAAAAGTTGAATTTTTATATCAAATTAAGGTCGGATTTCAAAACTAATAGCATATTTGGGTTCGTGGGTAAATGGGTAAAAGTAATTTGGTCCGAACCCCGAGTTTAGACCAAGCAGGCCCCGGGTCGGGTTTTCACCTTTTTTGAGAAAACTTAGGAAAAATTATATTTTTCAATAAATTTAGTTCCTTTAGCATTAGTTAATGATATTAAGTTAATTTTGATTAGATTCGAGTAAGTTAGAGGTGAATTTAAAGAGAAAAGCAATAATTGAGCAGTGAATGGCCTGCGTAATTGAGGTAAGTGTTTGGTCTAACCTTAGCTTGAGGGAATAGGACTCCCCACTGGTTTGTTATGTGAATAGCATGAGCGTGGTGTATAGGTGTGGTGACGAGTATCTATGCACCACCCAAAGTGTTTGCTAAAATATGATCTTCTTTCCCGTTCTCCACGTATTTGATCATTGTCTTAACTGTTACATGTTCATTGTTGTTTCTATGACTGTTTGGCCTTGTTGAATTGTTGTTAGTTATTGTTGTGACTGTTTGGAAAGAGTATTGGTTGTTTGAGTTGGTTCCCTCGTGATATAAAATGGCTGAGAGGTTTGATATTGTTTTATGGATTAAATGTGTATATATTTTGTTGTTCTTGTTGGTTTCATGGTTGAGAGGTTATTGATGAAGTCATGAGGAAAATGCAGTTTATTATTTATAATTGTTGAAACAAAAGTATTGTGAAAGGCTTGGCCTGATTTATGAAAATTTTGAATAAACTGATATGATATGTCTGGTGGGAGCGGGTTGCACGCCGCAACAAGGAGTGACAAGGGAGGACAGGTGGGATCGGGTTGCACGCCGCAACAGGAGTAATAAGGGAGATATTTTAGGGAGGATCAATAAGGGAGGACATGTGGGAGCGGGTTGCACGCCGCAACAAGGAGTGATAAAGGAGGATATTTACATTTATAATTTACTGATTTTTCAAGAAAAAGAGAATCACAGTTTTGAAAAGCTAAAATATTTATTTTACTACTCTTTAAATATTTTAATACTATTTTTTTTATTTAAAGTTAAAGTTTGGAACTCTGAAGAGATATTTGAGAATTGGTTATAGCTGAGTTATTTTATTTTATTTGGTTGCAACACTTAATTATCTATTTGTTTAGACTTCTTCTTGCTCATTATTTATTGTTGTTAAAGATTAAAATGTTGAAGCCCGACTTAGCCTCGTCACTACTTCGCCGAGGTTAGGCTCGGCACTTACTCAGTACATGGGGTCGGTTGTACT